>JARQZK010000147.1:0-77500 GCA_030704885.1 Cynegetis impunctata
ACTAATCATATACTTCTCTAAAAATATATTATATATTATTATATATATATATATTATATATTATATATATATAATATATATATATATATCAGGGGCGGCTAGTCAAAGGAGGCTAAGGAGGCTCCCTCCTCAATAATATTCCGTGGATCACTAATATATATATATAAATATATATAAATATATATATATATTTTATTGAATAGTCAGCATTCAGTATTCAATTAATCAAAATCATATTATTTTAGGCACCCACCTTCCTTTCAACCTACTTTATATAATAAATTTATATTAATTAAGATAGAAGGTATTTACATTTACTGCATTTCATTCATTTCAAGATTTGTGGCAACGCTGCGGAAAGCTTAGAAAGGTATATTCTCAACGTTCATTATGCCTGCCACAGAAAAGCAAACTCACACCACTCAAAAACAAATACTCCGAATGAATACTTCATTGAAATAGAAAACCAAAACACATGTACATGGCAACACCGATAAAGTCCAGTCTTATACAATGTCGACCAATCACAACTATAGAATCTCCCTGACATCGAGTAAAGTCGTTGATTGAATCGTAGTATGATCGTAATTCGTACTGTCTGAATATTGGACACCGGAATCAGCTCGCGTTACGCGTATTGTTTTAAAATGAGTTTGATTACTGAAATTAATTTCAAAAATTTCAATGGTGGAATATTTGTTATCCCATAACTTTAGTGCCCTAAGTTATGAGGATAAAGTTTTGATAAAACAATGCGACCTACCTCTGAATTGAAGAATTTGGTGCAGCTTAACAGAAAACAAAACCGCGGTTTTAATACAAAGAATTATGAGAGACATCCTTGCCTAACCGGATCACAGGTAAAAAATAAATTATTTTGTTGGCAGTGTTTACTTTTTACTAGTGAAAATGTCTCTGTTTGGGGCCGCTTAGGATTTGACGATTTAAAAAATTTATCACGTTCTTTGGAAAGGCACGAAAAATCCAGGAACATGTGGCGTGTCGCGGATCAAATTTAAAAATGTTTGGAAAAAAAAACATCTATTAATGTTATTGATACAGCACTGTGGTTCAAGAGTTAGAAAAATACAAACGAAAAAGTTAAGGAAAACAGAGAAATGTTGGTGACACTGGTCGACATTATATTATTCTTATGTCGCCAAGATATAGCGAGTAGGGGACACGATGAAACAGACGAATCTAGCAATAAGGGAAATTTTAAGGAAATCCTTGATCTATTTTGCAAATATGACGAAAAGCTGTATAATTTCATTAACAACGCTACAGTTTTCTCCGGAACCTCAAAAACAACTCAAAACGAAATTATAAACTCTGCTACCTATGTTTTGGAAATTTTTATCGAAAATGACTTAAAAAATGTTTAATTTTTTTTCCTGGCAAGTAGATGAGACAACTGACATTAGCTGTAAATCGCAGTTGTCGATAATATGCAGGTTCGTAAAAAAGATGAGAACATTATTCTGAGAGATTTTTAGGTTTCATGATGGTCAGTTCTGGAAGGTCTGCCACCGATTCATTCGATTTTTTAAATGAGAAATTTTCGAAGTTTAATTTTCAATCTAAACTTATAGCACAAACCTATGACGGCGCAGCGGTTATGGCTGGCCATTTAAACGGTCTACAAACAAAAAATTAAATCTGTTGCTCCTCAAGCTATTTTTACACATTGTTATGCACATAACATGAATTTGGTTTTAAGTAACGCTTGTAGTTCTATTAGGCAAGTTAGAATTTTTTTTTCAAATTGATCTGCATTTTCAACATTTTTTTCAAAATCAACAACGCGCACAAAATTTCTAGATGCAATAGTAGGTAACAGAATTCCAAGTAACGCACCAACTAGGTGGAATTTTACTTCAAGAGCTATCTTTACTATACACAATAATAAGGATAAAATTTTAGAGGCTCTTAATTCTATAGTTGAAAGTGAGGAATTTTTCACCGATAAAGTAACTTTAAATACCGCACGCGGATTAATATCTTACTTACAAGATAAGGAATTTATATATTTTTTAAACATCTTCAAATTGATTTTTGAACAAACAGAAATAGTTTTTCAAATCTTACAGCACAAGTTTTCAGATGTGATTTACTCACGAAATCGGCTCAAGTTTCTTTTGGAGAAAATTTCAGAATTTCGTGCAGAAGTTTATTTGAAAAAACTATTTTTTGTATTTCAAACTACTGATGTTACGACTCAATTTAGCCCAAAACGAAAGAAATTCAGTTTCGCAGATATGGAGCATCACTATAAGCAAATATTTTATGAAATTTTGGATACTATTAGGGGTCAAATAGAAATAAGATTCTCTGATTTGAAAGAACTGCATTTCTTCGAATTACTCAATAAAAATTTGTTTACCGGATTTTCGGCTAATTTTCCAGATAACCTTTTGGAAAATTTATGTCAAAAATACACTTTTTTTGATAAGGTGGCCCTAAAAAGTGAACTGTGTGTTGTTTATAGTGACAATGAAATTTTGGGGCAAAATGAAAATCATGTGATGACTATTAAATACCTTTTCGATAATGATTTGAATCAAGATTTACCTCAAGTTTATAAACTCTTATGTCTAATTGTTCCTAACCCGGTGATCTCGGCTACCGTTGAGCGTACGTGTTCCACTCTTAAGAGAATTTAAAACTTATTTACGAAATTCAATGAGCCAGGATCGTTTTGAAAAAATATTAGTTTGTTGTCTATTGAAAAGGAAATTGGTAAAAACTTATGGCGAAAGACAAAAAATTTTATGAGGATATTATAGATCATTTTGCTAACGTTAAAGATCGCAGAATACCGCTTATCTTCAAAAATATAATAACTTTTTATTTGCTGTCCAACATATTTTGTACATTTTATTTTTGCACTGGGTTTAGTTTGTGGTACTAAGTAACTTTGTTACTTAGTATTATACCAAATAATTCGTTGTTCCTTGTAAAAAATCTTGAAAGAATTTATTTTTTGTTTTGATTTTATGTAAACATTATGGTTTATTTAAGGCTTCTGCCTTGGCATTGGCATCTATGCAGGAATTATAAAAAATAGATGTCTATGCCAAAGAATTTATTTAAATTTTTTTTTTAGGTCTAAATGTATATTTTATTATTTTATTTTGTTGTTATTTTATTTTTATTTTGTTTTACTTTTATGACAGGAATTTTATTTCAATCTATTTTTGGGAGGGTCTTATTTTATTTTTGGCAAGGAAAATCTTGCTGGGCAAAAATTGATTAATTCCTCGAATAAGTCACAAATTCGTTAAGTAGGTAGGTGGGTACCTATTTTGTGATAGAAAAAAAATATGATGAATAGATGAATTGATTAATTGGCTGAGAAGAGTTTTTGTGAATATTGGAAATATGAGTTGTAGGTCTCAAGGTAGACACTCGAAAGTGAAAAAAAATTTTTTCCAAACAAATTAATAGCTTAGGGTGCTTGTTTTATTTAGATTATCTTTAAATTATAAGGCGGTTGACCTTGAAATCCTAAAAATTTTCGCCTATGGTGTATTTTTTAACACCTCTTGTAGCCTCCTCAAACCAAAACCTCACGAGCCGCCACTGATATATATATATATATATAAAAATATTTATATAAATGCCTCTTACTACTCCTCTGAATGCGACAGATTCACTCCTTTGTCCAAATTTCATTGGACATTCATACCATTTCAGTATACATCGTATGCGATTTTCTGGAACAAGTTGAAACTCGAACTCCTCTCATCTTATTTCCACGAGATGAAGGAGAAAATGTGTAAAGCGTCTACCAGATAGAGTTCTTCGTTTTCGTTATTCATTCGAGTATTTCGGGTAAGTAGTTCATCATTCGACATAATAAAAGATGAAGTGCTCGAGAAATTGAAAGGAAATTCCTGTTCAGAGTGACGGATTTCAAAGAATTTTATAATTCCGAGTGATATTTCCGCTAGGAGAAAAGTTTGTTAGCCCCGAACGTTTCCGGAAATGAGAGAGGAAATATTATAGCCCGCAGGCAGATAGTAAATTTCGGAAAGTTGGATGGAAGTAAAGTTTGAGAAAATTCTCCAGAAATTGCTAGATTTAATAAGAAAGGAAACTCGGAAATTTCAAGGGGGTTAACTAGTTCCAAAGAAATGAGAATCAATGATAATCTTCAACATGGAAACTTTTTCTGATGCGATAGCGAAATTGCTCCAACTCATCAATGAAATGGAATATTTCATTTCAACGAGGCGATATATCTGCCCCTTTTGGAATTAGAAATTTATACTTCATCTTATGCTGAAAAAAAAATGAATACTGACTTGTAAAGAAGAAGTTGCTATCAAATAATTTTTTTAACGATAACTCTAAAAACTTGGCGGACTTCAACTTGCGAATAATTATTGCACTTGGAGCTCTCGTTAAAATATATATATATATATATATATATATATATATATATATATACCGGGTGATTCACCGTGGATGGCACATTAGACATTTCTGGTGAAGCATACTACAGATCACTTTGAAAATTTAATGGAGGGCATAGTCGGACATTCTCTACACAACTAAAATATTTTTGGTAGGTAATGCGGTGTTGTCACTTCTATTAGAAAGTAATAGCAACTTTGATTTTTCAAACTGAACAGCCTGTATATAGTATTATTTTTAGAATCTCCAACAATTTCCCTATAACTCTTCATGATATTTCCCTATACCTATCTGGTACCGTTTTCGAAATTAAAGTTATTTTAATTTTTTTTCTTCGGAAATCAAGACCTATTAAAACGCTGATATCTTCGAGTTGAGAAATACTATGATATCAAAATTTGAGTTGGAGCTTGCTGATACTTGGGGACTTCCTACACTAGAGCCTAATCTGCGTTGCTTCAATACAGGGTGGTAAAAAAATTCAGTTATTTTGTGTGCTTGAAAAAGTGACTGAAAGTTGATTAGAAGAGAGTCACTTGTTGGATATCCCGTGCAAAGTCTCATGTTTTACAAAAATTTTCACAAAATGAAGTCGTTCTCCATGACATAATTTCAACTGGACGAGTGGTGGTTTAATTCTATGGGTAAATTGCCCATTTTAAGAGTTGATATTTAACAAAAATTTCGAAATTTTTCATTTGCTTTTTTTGTAACAGTGACCTAACCTTAAATAGTGCATGTCAGAAATAAGGTCCAAGTAAACTTGCAGTTCTACTTCTCAAAGCACGGTGAATAAAAGTTATTTATAATGGTACTGCACTATGCCAGGAATCCTGTGAAAAAGATATGGAGTGCTGCCTTAATTGCAGCGCATGGGCCCACGAAGAATGTTTAGGGTATTCAGCGTCTGATGATGACTACCATATTTGCATGGCATGTGATACCTAACAATTTTTTGAGTACCTACCAGAACTTCATTTTGAGTTGAAACTCTGTTAATACATTATTCAAATGCTTTTCTGTTTAGTTTGTCGCCTTTTATTACATTTATATGATAAGGGCCTTATTACTATCATTGGCTGAAATAAGGCCCATTTAAATGGTTTTTAGAATCTATGATTTTAATTATATCACGTTTTCTTTAACTTGTTTCAGTTAATGTTTTACTTAGAATATGTTACGAGTTTGTTGTTCAATATATATTTATTTTCCTTTGTATGTCGTTTTCACTAAAAAAATATTTTGCCTTAGGTGGGCCTTATTTATCGCAGGTACATGGAAATGATGTAGTACTTCCCTACATCCTTTCCAACACAAAATGGCAGCTTCCAATAGTATGGTACATCGTTTAGTGAATATTCCACTTTCAAATGCCAATTTTAACATCGAGAAAAATATAATTAAACAAATTGCCGTAAATAATAATTATGATCCCAATATTATAAACAATATGATAGATAAAAAGTTTTTCAAAAATGCGATTAAACAGGTGTACCCCCTTACTAAAAATAATATCAAATACAACAGCCTCACTTTCATCGGAAATTCAAGTAGAAAACTTAAATCACTCTTATCCAAGCACAACATTAGCATTGCTTATCGTACCGGTAATAATTTAGGAAATCATATGAAAAATAATAAATCCAAAGTTAATAAAGATAATAAATCAGGAGTTTATAAAATAAATTGTGGCGATTGTGATAAGTTTTACATTGGTAGAACTTTCAGAAGTTTTCAAACTAGAATTTCAGAACACAAACGTAGCTTTGTTAATCAGAAGTCGGATTCACATTATGCAAACCATTTAATCCAAGAAAATCACACATTCAATTTCGATTTTAAAATATTAAATACAGAAAGTAAGGGAATTAAACTTAATTTTTTAGAATCATTACAGATAAATAAATACAAGCATTCCGGTCTCCTATTGAATAGCCAAATCGATCATACTTCAAGCCCCCTTCTTAATCTTTTCAAAATTACCGAACTACCTGACTAGCAGTTCAGAATTGGTTTTTCCTTTTCTAATAATTATTTGTAACCATCTTTGTATTCACCCCTTCTACATAATTTGTCATTTCTTGTTTTCGATATAACAGAGAATCATAGTTAGTTTGCCATTAGCATCTGAAGAAGGTGAAGTTCCACCGAAACGTGCGTCATGCGTTATTTCTTATAATAAATGTGTAAATTGTTATTTTTAACCATTGTTTTAATATATATATATATATATATATATATATATATAAATATGTATATTTACTCATTAAGTTTTATTTAGAAGTAGCAGTCCAAATTAAATTAGATCTTTCTAAAGAAATTTCATAATTTTGTTACGAAACGTCAACTTCTTGATAAAATCGGTTCAAAATTGGTTTGGCATGTTCTTGCTGAGAAAAAAAAAGAATAAAAATATATATTGGTACATCAACATATCCATTCACTTCCGTAATGGAATACTTATTGAAACGATGATTTCCGAAGGCCTATAGGCCTATATGTAAGCATTGGCGCATCATAGACAAATTACCGACGGTTGTTTATCTTACAGATACTGTCAAGTTATATAAAGCTGCCTTCCAATCTGGAGTACAATATAATAGATCACTTTGAATCCCTTTTCCTACAGGATAGAACATATGGAATATATTCCCTCAGATTTAATTTACTGCAGCTTGGATCTGGAGAGTTATAAAACAATGAGGAGGCTCGTCTAACACAGCATTTTCCTAAACACTTAATTAAAAAAACTCTACATTAATTTTTGAATTGTTGGAAGTTTGTTACCAATTTCAGGAAGCTGGAAATATAAAACTAACTAAAATTTTGCATTGCTAAACATTTGCTACCGATTACTGGAAAATACGTATGGTTAAAGAGGTAGTTTTAGAGTTAATTGAGAATATGGATACAAATTTCTACAAAATAAAATTTTTTTTCAAGCATTATTAGATTTCATTAAATTCTCAATCATTAGAAATTGGATACTTATTTGTGCAAAACGAAATTGTATATCAAGGTTAATTAGACTAATTTTTAACTGTTCAAAACTAGGTGGGAAAATCTGAATAACAATATTTGAACATGTGGTACACTATTGGATTTCTTTGATCAATTTGAATAGCTTAAAAGTGAAAGTTTATTTCTACATAGTAAAAGAAAATATGGCATTATTAGCATGCATTAAATTCTGAATCATCAAAACTTTATTATCGATTTCTGGAAACTGACACTTGAACATCGTCCAAAATATCAATGAAATAAATGAGTTAATTGTTTTATTCTGAATCGATTGCAATCGGGATGTACTGATCCATGAAATCATTTGTGCCCTAGGTGAGGAATAGTATATTACATACCGAGCGGGGAAGTGATCTATTACAGCCGAACGGCAAGGTAGCATACCGAGGTGCGCAGCACCGAGGTGTGCTGCAGACGTGAGGCTGGAATGATTTTCCCCGAGGTTTGTATACTATTTTACTCACAATCTATCACATTGATAATCAAGTTCATAACAATTATTACTTGTATTAATTAGGAAACATAAAAAGTTAGTTGATTCAACTATAGATTCGATCTGACAGTTGGGTTATGATTCACAATTTAATTTTTGATAATTTAACGAAAAATGCCCGACTGCGAATTTGAAGCCACACTACCAGAACTTCTTTCACGTTACTTTGATTATTGGCATTTCTGGAGCTTGTAGGTGTGATGAACTTATAAAAATGAAAATAAATGATTTGGAAAATTTAGAAAATCGGATTATAAGAACGATTCCTATAACCAAAACCTATTCCTAGCGTACATGTGTGATTACAAAACCGGAATGGATGAAAGTAGTGAAACAATACTGTGACATGCGCAACAAGATCGACTGTGAAAGGTTCTTACAAATGAGTTTTGTCAAAGTTACACGAAAGCCGTTTGGGCATAATTCTATCGGAAGTTTTCCAAAAAAAATTGCAACCTTTTTAAACTAGAAAATGGGTTCACAGGACATTGTTTCAGACGTACTTTATAAGCTAATACAGGTGGAGACATTCTACAGTTGAAGAGATTAGGGGGGTGGAAATCTAGTACCGTGGCTGAAGGTTGTGTGGAGAATTGTTTGCATGGACAAGTAAAAATAGCTAATATGTTGTCTCATGCTGAAAATCCTAGAACGTCGGCATCATCATCGAATTCTGAAACTCATAACTTCAAGCAACAACGTCTTGCTTTAACGGTCAATAGTAATCATACTTCGAATATAACTATTAATATTTATAATTCCAAATAGTTTTTTCTTTTTATATTAAATGACTATCGAGTTAATTCTGATTTATTTCCATGCTAGTAGGTAAAGTGACACAAGCTAGCCGGTAAAGTGACATTTGCTAGCCGGGAAAGTGAGATTTGCTAGCCGGGAAAGTATGAAGTATGTAATGAAGCGCTTCCCGACTGTTCTGAAGGTTAGAAAACCATCGATTACCGATAGATTGTGAGTAAACGGTTGTTACCTTGTGATTGATTAGCATCGTTTTCCTGTTCAAGTTCCGGATAGATTTCTCTCGCCAGCCTCCTGGACGCAGGACCTGCAAGATATACATTACGTTAGATGTTTTCCAGAATTCTTTTTTCAAGCTGTTATGTCCTCGTAAATTATATTTAATGGTTGTTATTGCTACATAGGTTTTGATGACACGAAGCAGAAATCCATTGATTTTATGTCTTACAATAATTGACCACTTGATTTAAGATTCAGTAATGAAATCTTATATATGTGTTTTGCAGGGTAGGTTGAAATATTTATTTAACATTCATTAAGTGAATATGATTTCACTGAACTGAACTGAATGGACGATAATTCAATATCAGCTGCAGATTTATTGAATTATTTCGACCGAATATTGAAAATTGCAGTTGTGCTCGTGTATCGTAAGCATTTCTTGACAATATTCAATTACATTTATTTAAAATTTCAATTGAAGAGATTTCATGTTTTTGTACAGTTCGTTTTCTATTTACGTTATTATATTTTTCGGTATTTGTTTTACTAAACTAAACTCCATAAATCTAAATCCGGAGTACTATCCAAGACCTAATCCTTGTATTCATATTTAAAGTCGATTCAAGAGTAAAAAAATTTGAAAAATAAAGGTAGACTGTTTACTCATAGTATTTAATGCTGATGCATGAGGCCTCGGTAGACCAGCGGTAAGGTGAACCGTCTTATACCGTTTGTAAAAAAAAAAAGGGTTCGAGTCCCACCTCGCTCTTGGGTGTTGTGTATGTCCGGAATTTAAGTGTTATATATGATTAAAAATGTTGGGTAATGTACATAGTTTACAAGCCCATTGGCCGTTCGGAACCGGCGTTAAACTGTAGGTCACAATTGATATAATATATATATATATATATATATATATATATATATATATATATATATATATATATATATATATATATATATTTATATATATATATATATATATATCAGTGGCGGCTCGTGAGGTTTTGGTTTGAGGAGGCTACAAGAGGTGTTAAAAAATACACCATAGGCGAACATTTTTAGGATTTCAAGGTCAACCGCCTTATAATTTGAAGAAAATCAAAGTAAAACAAGCACCCTAAGCTATTAATTTGTTTTCACTTTCGAGTGTCTACCTTGAGACCTACAACTCCTATTTACAGTATTCACAAAAACTCTTCTCAGCCAATTAATCAATTCATCTATTCATCAAATTTTTTTTTCCTTCACAAAATAGGTACCTACCTACCTACTTAACGAATTTGTTAACAGCTGGTGAGAGCAAATAAAAAGTTATTGTATATATTTTTGAAGATTAGCGGGATTTTGCGATCTTTAACGTTAGCAAAATGATCTATAATATCCTCATAAAATTTTTTGTCTTTCACCACAAGTTTTACCAATTCCTTTTCAATAGACAACAAACTTATAATTTTCAAACGATCCTGGCTCATTGAATTTCGTAAATAAGTTTTAATTCTCTTAAGAGTGGAAAACGAGCGCTCTACGGTAGCCGATGTCACCGGGATAGAAACAATTAGACATAAGAGTTTATAAACTTGGGGTAAATCTTGATTCAAATCATTATCAAAAAGGTATTTAATATTCCTCACATAATTTTCATTTTGCCCCAAAATTTCATTGTCATTATAAACAACACACAGTTCACTTTTTATGGCCACCTTATCAAAAAAAGTGTATTTTTGACATAAATTTTTCAAAAGGTTATCTGGAAAATTAGCCGAAAATCCGGTTAACAAATTTTTATTGAGTAAGTCGAAGAAATTCAGTTCTTTCAAATCAGAGAACCTTATTTCTATTTGACCCCTAATAGTATCAAAAATTTCATAAAATATTTGCTTATAGTGAAGCTCCATATCTGCGTAACTGAATTTCTTTCGTTTCGGGCTAAATTGAGTCGTATCATCAGTAGTTTGAAATACAGAAAATAGTTTTTTGAAATAAACTTCTGCACGAAATTCTGAAATTTTTTCCAAAAGAAACTTGAGCCGATTTCGTGAGTAAATTACATCTGAAAACTTGTGCTGTAAGATTTGAAAAATTATTTCTGTTTGTTCAAAAATGAATTTAAAGATGTTTAAAAAATATATAAATTCCTTATCTTGTAAGAAGTAAGATATTAATCCGCGTGCTGTATTTAATGTTACTTTATCGGTAAAAAATTCCTCACTTTCAAATAGGTATAGAATTAAATCCTCAAATCCTAAGCGGCCTCAAACAGAGACATTTTCACTAGTAAAAAGTAAACACTGCCAACAAAATAATTTATTTTTTACCTGTGATCCGGTTAGGCAAGGATGTCTCTCATAATTCCTTGAATTAAAACCGCAGTTTTGTTGTCTGTTACGCTGCACCAAATTGTTTAATTCAGGGGTAGGTCGCAATGTTTTTATCAAAACTTTATCCTCATAACTTAGTGCACTAAATTTATGGGATAACAAATATTCCACTAAGTCACCATTGAAATATTTGAAATTAACTTCAGAAAACAAACTCATTTTAAAACAATACGCGAGCAATGGCAGAGTAAACACGCTGCCATTAGTAACTACGAACACACTACGGTTCAATTAATGCTTTCCAACGAATTCACTCGATGTCACGCGAAATTCTATTATTGTGATTGGTCGACATTGTATGAGACTGGGTTCCTATACGTGTTGCCATTTACATGTGTTTTGCTTTTCTATTGCAATGAAATATTCATTCGGAGTTTGACACCGTTGTTTGCTTTTCTGTGGCAGGCATAATGAACGTTGAGAATACACCTTTCTAAGCCTCCGCAGCGTTGCCACAAATCTTGAAATGAATGAAATTCAGTAAATGTAAATACCTTCTATCTTAATATAATATTATATAATGTATGTTGAAAGGAAGGTAGGTGCATAAAATAATATGATTTTGATTGATGAATATGCTGAATGCTGACTATTCAATATAATATATTAGTGATACACGGAATATTATTTAGGAGGCTTAGCCTCCTTAGCCTCCTTTGACTAGCCGCCCCTGATATATATATATATATATATAGTGGTGTAGATAGCTTTTTGCGATGGGGGGATATGACTTAGTGCAAAATTTCATAAGTTTTTCATCTAGAGTTCTATTTTTATTGATAAAAATAATCTTCCATGTAGGTAGGTAACAATTCAAATTATTTGAATTGGAAAATATTAATTAAAAATCAGTGAAAAATTGAATTTTATTCAATTGGATATAAACATCATTGAAAATATTTTAGGGAAAATAAGAGCAGAAAATTGAATTTTTGGCGTTTTTTGAGAATCCATTTATGACTTCGTCAGCTGTGATTCCAATATCACGATGAATTGCCAGAGCAGCCAAACCTTGCAATAACAAAAAATTGGAGAAACATGAGTTTTTTATTTGCAATGAATTTTATACATTCAGAAGGGTCATTGCAAGTCCATTTCTTTTATCGTGCTCCTTTGAATCGGTTTTATTCGCTTCAAACTTCGATACCGGCAGCGTAGCTAATATTCTGAGCAACATGATATTCAAAAAAAATAATTTCAAGGCAATCATCCAGCTCTCTTATTGAATTTTTAGGCTTAACATCGCCTCTACGAATTAACTATTTCTTCCATACTTTCAACTAACGAGAACAGCAGGTGTGACAGTAAGAAATTTTTGATAAAGCTCATCAGTTTTGATGAATTCATCAGCTGCTTTGTCAATTTCGTATAAATCATGCTTGAAAAATACCGAAAATCTATATTTAGTCTAGTCAACGAGTGCTTTTTTGTTCAACTTTTTTCAGCAGTCTCGAAAAAACAAGAGCAAGGTGTCACTCGATTCGGAATGGCATGTAGATGTTTTTTGAGAAAAATAAAAATTCGCTCGAGAAAATTGTGAAAGTTATAAACAATATACTGAGAAAAAGGGGGTTTGGTTTTTTTCCAATATTTCAAAAATTGATTGAGATTTTTGAAATCTGAAGAAAGATTCGGAAAAAAAGAGGAAATTTCCCAGAAGAAAGACTCGACTTCCGGATTTGTGGGATCCATATTTACAATTTTCTCAGACAGGTAAAAATACGATAGAAAACGGGTTATTTGGTTTGGGCAAGTCACGCCCATAGAGAATTCTTCAACAATAAACATTATTTGACTATATTAAATATAAAAATTAAGGAATGAAATAATTCAGACAGTTACTAAATCGCTGAATGAGCAATATTCCAGCGATAATAGCGATTTTTCAATTAGTTATGCAATAGTTTATTAACCATTTTTTGGCACTTGAGCATGAAAATTGTAAGTGTGATAACTATTCACTATAGATCTGAGATTGTTTTCATTCTTTTAGCTATTATTATAACGATTCAGGGAAAAAATTGAAAAATTTCAGTTATTTATTAACAATTTACGTAATTTTGCAACATCAAAACGAAATTTTCTTTATAATTTTAATGAACCGTTTTTTATTATCGGAAGCTACATGGAAATGGGTTTTTTCAATGTACAAGAGAATCAAGAAAAAAAATTTATGATTAATTGAAGGGTTTAATTTTGCAATTAAGTTAATTGTTATAAAAAACTAAAAAATTAAATTTTAAAATTTTTTTTAACGGGGATATATTCTGCAGTCTTTCGAAACTAGCTCCAAGAAAGGAAAAAAATATCAGATCTCTAGTTTAACAGTTATCACACTTGCAATGTTCAAGCAGCAAAAAACTATTGCATAACTAATTAAAAAATTGCGATAAAAATGTTTTGTCGCTGGATTATTGTTCATTCACCTATCCATTAAGAACATGAAATTTTTCATTCCCCAATTTAATATGCAATATAGTTAAATAATATTTATTTTTACCCGTATATTATAAATATTAATTCTACAGTTAGAGAGTTCTAGAGATTTTCTTCTAAAAAATATCCTCCTATTTTTGTATCTTCATTTAAATATCAAAAATATCTATTAGTTTTTGAGAAAATTTTTTCTTTCAGTGAATTGATTATAACTTTTACAATTTTCGCGAATGGAACTTAACTTTTTCAAAAAATATCTACATGCTCTTTCGAATCGAATGATGGAAAAAAGTTTAACAAAAGAAGCACTTGTATATATATATACATATATATATAATTATATATATATTTATATATATATATATATATATATATATACCTATATATATATATATATATATATATATATATATATATATATATATATATATATATATATATATATATATATATATATATATATATATATATATATATATATATATATATATATATATATATATATATACATATATATATATATTTATATATATATATATATTTATATATATATATAATATATATATAAATATATATATAATATATATTTATATATATATATTTTTATATAATAAATATATATATATTTATATATAATATATATATATATATATATATATTTATAATATATATTTATAAATATATATATAAATATATATATATATATATATATATATATATATATATATATATATATATATATATATATATATATATATAATATATATATATATATATATATATATATATATATATATATATATATATATATATATATATATATATATATATATATATATATATATATATATATATACAGTGCCAGATTAGTTTTTGGGGACTATAGGCTTATAGGCTAAGAAGTGGTCGGGGCTCTGGATTTCACGTTTTGCTTTCATGTGGTTCTTACACTTTAGTTTGAATAGCTGTCATAGATTATTAAATTCATATGGCATATAAAAAAATTTTATTTCTAGATTTAAAAGTATCGAAGTGCCTCAGGTGTACATGTTCATATTGGTGTTATAGGGAAGTTATATTTATTTTTGAAAATTTCATTGCCGTAAACTAAATTAATGAATTAATTTGTAATCTTGAACTTTACTCTAACAACTCGGACTGTGCAATATATTGGTATATTCTTTCAGAGCTCAGGCTTGCATAGATTTGTAACTATGTAGTTACTATGCTTATACTAGTACAATATGTTTATTAATAATTTAATGCTCAATACTAATACTCAATACTTCAATTATATCGCTAACGTCAATTTCCCTCATAATATCGAATTTGGTGCTGATTATAGATCGATCATTTAAATTTGCATCAGTCATCGTAGTACATTCCAAAATTTCCTTCCTACAAATTTCAATTTGGGTGGGCCTATAGGTTGCTATATATATATATATATATATATATATATATATATATATAAATATATATATATATATATATATATATAATATATATATATATATATATTTATATTTTTATAAATATATATATATATATATATATATATATATATATATATATATATATATTTATATATATATATATATATATATATATATATATATATCTATATATATATATATACCTAATTATATAATATAACATATAATTATATAGGGTTAATATTATTATAAAAATATTATTTTCTTCCTGAATATAACGGTAATGTAGGGAATAAATTGAATTTTGTATGCTTAGTGTCGAGAGCTAAATATAACTTTCGGCGTTGTTCTTTTCTACAATTTCTAAGATATAAAGTTTCCTCTTGTTATCTAAGTGCAATAGTGCTGTTTATTTCATGTCTCTGAAAATAAATTCATCTGAGCAACGGTTAAGAATTACTGAATAAGAACTAGAGATGACTAGAGATTATATATTAAATAATATGTATATTATAAACGCTCACGTTTGATATTTTTCTGAAGTTGGTATCTTGAAAACTTTTCAACAAGAACGTGCGTTAGAAAAATAACACAAAAAATAACGAAATTGATTTATTTTATAATAGCAGTGATTTGAATACTTCATTAACTCTATATTGTCAAGAATATCCAGTTGATTTTTATAAAGATTTTATTATAAGTGAATAATTTGGTTAAATAACTAACCTTTCGGGAAGGGTTGCAACGGCACGTCGTATACAAACGTGAAATATGCTCTTGTAGGCTATAAAGAACACAGAAGTTGTAAATATCTGCTTTTTAATTGATAATTCTTACTTAAAAACAGATTTTAAGCTCTGAAATAAAAAAAAAACGCATGAGCAGCAGAGCTTCGTCGCTGAGGTCGTATTTTACCGTCATTTTTGTTCTTCTTAGGTCGAAATTCAAACCTCCTAAGTCAATTTAGAGAATGCATATAGCCTTGAAATTTTCAAAAACCCATAAAATTTTTATATAAAAATTGCGGAACTAAGATAAATCATTCAAAACCCCCCAACTAGCACATTCAGAATCCCAACCGAATGAATAATGTAGAAATTTTCAGGTTATAAAGAGCCTCAATGCTCGAAAATCTTCAAGAACTCTTGAAATTCCAACATGAGAATTGCAGTTGTAGAAGCGGAACTTCAACTGAATCCACTCATCAAATTTTAATCGTATTTACCCTGAAAATAATAGACTGTCCTACTGTTTCGAAAGTCAATAGTGAGGTGCGGGAATGAAGTTTAAATTCGTTCTATTACTATTTCACCACGATTTGTAAGGTTTTTTCGATTCATGATGTATATATGTATATATATATATATATATATATATATATATATATATATATATATATATATATATATATATATATATATATATATAGGGTGATTCACGGTGGATGGCACATTAGACGTTTCTGGTAAAACATACAACGGATCAATTTGAAAATTTAATGGAGGGCATAGTCGGACATTCTCTACCCAACTAACATATTTTTGGTAATGCGGTGTTGCCACTTCTATTAGAAAATAGTGGCAACTTTGATTTTTAAAATGGAACAGTCTGTATATAATATTATTTTTAGAATCTACAACAATTGCCCAATAACTTTTCATGATTTCTCTATATCTATCTGTTGCCGTTTTCGAAATAAAAATTATTTTAATTTTTTTTCTTCGGAAATCAAGACCTCTAAAAACTCTGACATCTTCGAGTTGAGGGATACTATGAGATCGAAATTTGGGTTGGAGTTTGGTGATACTTGGAGGCTTCCTACACTTCTGCCTAATCTGCGTAACTTCAATACAGGGTGGTAAAAAAATTGAGTTATTTTGTTCGCTTGAGAAAGTGGATGAAAGTTGATTATTTCAAATAGAATGCCCTTTATATTATTGAAAATTCGGAAAGCTGATGGAATTAGCTTTTTATATATGTATCATACCTATACCTGACTAGTCAGGTTTCGGACTTATGGGCATGCCATGATTTCTACTAAACACTAACGTTGTGACAATGTACTAATAATATCGTCACTTCCGAAATTGCAAATGCCTTCAAAAACGACGGAACAAAATTATTCAAACGAAGTCTAATAAATTTTTTTATTATTTTTGGACAGCTTGATAAAATTATCAGAAGGACATGGTAAAAGTTCAATAAAATGTATCTGAATCTACCTCCAATAAACCTCAAGAAATTTATACGAATTCAGAACAATTTCAATGCGTATGGATAAACTTTAAAAAAGCACCAAAAGACTTGATAGTGAAAATATTGATATAAATAATTAAAAACAAGAAAAACAATTATGTGGAATGTTTCACAATATGTTCGAATCGCTGGCCGTTCACTTTCAAGCACTTCAAAATGCATGCGTTGACTGATTATGACGTGGCTGATCTGATTTCATTCGGATTCAAAGCTTCAAATGTTTAGGTAATACTTTATAACAATTCGTATCCCGAACGCACGGTTTTGAAGGTATTTGCTACTTCTGAGATGTCGAAAATATCGATATCATTAGTAGATTGCCACAACGTTATGTCACATAGTAATCATGGATGCTTACCAAATACCGAATGGGGATACCATGTTCAGGGAACATTTTCACAAATAAATGCTCATATTTCCGAAACCTGATTAGTTAGGTATAGGTATGATATACATATGTAAAAAGCAAATTCCAGCAGCTTTCCGAATTTTCAATAATATACAGGACATTCCATTTGAAATAATCAACTTTCAGTCACTTTTTCAAGCAAACAAAATAACTGAATTTTTTTACCACCCTGTATTGAAGTAACTGATATTAGGCTGGAGTGTAGAGAACCTCCAAGTATCACCAAGCTTTAACCCAAAATTTGATATCATAGTTTTTTTCAACTCGAAGATATCAGTGTTTTTAAAGGTCTTGATTTCCGAAAAAAAATTGAAATAATTTTTATTTCGAAAATGGTGACAGATACAGGCTGTTGTATTTGAAAAATCAAAGTTGATACTTCTTTCTAATAGAAGTGGTAACACCGCATCACCAAAAATATTTTAGTTAGGTAGAGAATGTCCGACTATGCCCTCCATTAAATTTTCAAATTGATCCGTTGTAGGATTTACCAGAAACGTCTGAATGCCATCTACCGTAAATCACCCTATATATATATATATATATATATATATATATATATATATATATATATATATATCTATGCAGGGTGACGAACGAGTAGCACTCAATATTTTTAAATTAATGAAAATTTGGCGAAACACGTCAATTTACATATCAAGGGGGAAAACTTCCGAGGTATTTGTTATTATATTATATGCAACCCCTTCATCCTCATGGCAACTACCCCAAAAATTTCAAATAGCAATCCCCATTCATTCTGCTATTTCTAACATCCTTATGTAATTCCAGATGAGGGTTATCAATTTATAATATTTTTTCTTTGAAATTCTAGTACTTATGACCTCAGGAATTTATCGATTGTTATTTATTACGATCTAACTAATTACTTTATGAATTATTCAAAATGATCGACCCCATAGGAATAAATCGAGAGTTGTCAGATTTAGTGACCTAGATGGCCATTCAATAGGTCTCCTCCTACCAATCCACTGGTATTTTGGTACAGTGAACACAAAACCATTGAAAACTTGCATTATTTTGATATAATAAATTAAATTCACTTCATACATTAGTTCGTTTAAGTACTTCCATTTAAAAAAAAAATATTACAAAATAGATATAGTCATCTAGAATTACATAAGATTTTCAAAAATAGCAAAATAAGTGGATATTGTTATTGAAAATTTTAGGGGTAGGTGCCCTGGGGCTAAAGGGGTTGAATAGAATACAACAACAAATACCTCAAAAGTTGTCCACTTTGATATATAGATTGACGTGTTTCGCCAAATCAGTTGAAGATATATTGAGTGTCGCTTCATTTCAAATTGTCACCCTGTATATACATATAATATATATCTTTCGCGGTACATATTGCAACCTTGAGCGGCCTCCTCAGAAAAATTGAGCTGAAATTTGATATCTGGGACTGTTCTTGCTGTATAACGAAACTATCAAAATTTGGGCCAGTTCAGTCAACACTTTAGCATGTTCAAACTTTGAAGGGAACTGGTGTCAAAACGTGTAGAAATTGATAATAAACAGCTCATCCGAAATTCAGCCTTCTAGGGGTTTTCGCAGATTATATGGAGCTAGATAAACACTTTGTTGAAGATTGCACCCCAAACCACCCAGATTGAGTTGAAAAGCTGTTAATTTATACGTGGATTTACTTGCTGATAGGCAAGAGTTTTTTGGCAGTACAAGGATAAATTGAAAAATTCTTAGCCTACTAGAGAACCAAAAAAAATTTCAATGTCAAAATATTTTATTACTCAACATATTCTCCTCTTAATTGTATACATTTATTACAGCGAACCTGAAACGTCTCTAGACCTTTCAACAAAACTGTTTCTTCTTGCTCTGCAAACCAGACCTCCACAGCTTTTATTACCTCCTCGTTGGAAGAAAATTTACGACCTTTTAAACTTTTTTCAGTTGAGGAAAGAGGTGATAGTCGGACGGAGCCAAATCTGGTGAATAAGGGGGGTGTTCTAGTAATTCAAATCCTAAATCACGAATTTTTTGCATGGCAACATGAGATTTGTGCGCAGGGGCGTTGTCCTGCAAAAACAAAACACCTTTGGATAGCTTTCCGCGTCTTTTCTCCCTAATTTTTTCCCGCAGAGTGGTCAGTAATGTTGAATAGTAATCTCCAGTTATTGTTCTACCCTTATCCAAAAAATCAATCATGATTACTCCATGGTAAACCCAAAAAACTGAAGCAAGAACTTTTCCAGCAGATTTTTGGACACGAAACTTCTTAGGTCTTGGAGAACCGGAGTGTCGCCATTCCATCGATTGTTGCTTTGTTTCTGGATCGTAGAAATGTACCCAAGTCTCATCCATAGTAACAATTCGGTTCAAGAAGTCTACATCGTTCTCAAATAAAGCACAGATCGAACGCGATGCTACTACCCTTGCACGCTTTTGGTCAATATTCAAACATTTGGGAATCCATTTTGCAGCAATTTTTCTCATGTCCAAATTGACGTGAACTATATGATGAACGCGTTCGTATGAAATATTCAGTGCTTCAGATATCCGTTTTAGCCCAATTCGACGGTCTGTTAAAATCATGTCATGAACTGCATCGATCTTTTCGGGGACTGACACAGAAACTGACCTTCCCGATCGGTCATCATCTTCAATAGAAAATTTACCTCTTTTGAAGCTTGCAGTCCAATTTTTCACCATTGATCACCAAAGGTATTAGGGGAAAGTGGTCACCATTCGTACGCGGGGCGCATTCGTACAGTTAGTATAAAAGAAAAACGAAACGGCACACAGACACTCCTTTGCTAGTGTGCATAGACATACAGGCCGCCATGTTGCTAGCGGAGTGTCGCGCCAATCGCACTACGGTGTATCAGCTGACAAGACTTAACGTGTTTTCGCGCGCAGTGAGTAAATTTTTTACCTAAATTCAGTTCGTAGTTGTAAGTAGAATTGTTATGTTTTTGACAAAATGGTGATGATTGATTAATATTAACATTGTTTATTTTGAGCTCTAATTGTTATATTTCTCAAACTAAATTAGAATTTCTATAAAGTTGTATTTTAATTTTGTGCAAAGGCATGGGGTACATTCGGACAGCTCGACAGGGGGCACATTCGTACGCGTACGAATGCTCCCGTTTAGATTTTATTAACCACCAGTATATCAAAATTCCATTTTTATGAAATAAAATATAGTATTACCTTTTAAAATTATCGTGCAGGAAGCACAATAACATAAACAGAAAAACCAATAAAGGAAGAAAACCGGGGTAAATTCCGTATATTTATACAGATACACCTGAAAAAACGGAACTAGAAGAGAGACATAGACAGAAAGAATTGAAAAAATAGAACAGAAAAGGAAAGCCAGAGCTAAAGCAGTAAAACGTAGTTTAAAGGAACTTAATTCAAGACAAAAGAAAAAGAAAGCTGAGAAAACAGAAATCGATGAAGATTCAGAGGAATCTGATGAATGATCACAATTTAGCTTGTGGCAGAGTTCAACATCTTCAGTTGATTTAGAAATGGATGAAGAGACTGATGATCGTAGTATCAATAATAATTTAAATGTGACACCAGAGAAAATCGAGGATAATTGTTATATTCTGGTAAAGTTTGAAAAAAGACTTCTGTTGTTTATTACGTTGGAAAAGTTCCCAGTCATTATTCGGGTATAGAGATGAAAATATCTTATCTTCGGCAGAAACCGAATAGTTCACTACTTTAAGTTTAAATTGTCAAAGACTGTACAACGATGTCATACAAAATGAACATCTCATTTAGACTTTGAGATTGTGAAGTTCAGAACTATTAATAAGTAAACTAAGGATGAACGATTTTTTCTAAATAAAGATTTATCGACTATGAGTCAATTCACATATTATTAAGTTAATTCTTTAAAAAATAAATAATTTGATAGCGATTAATAAAAATTTAACGACTTCAATTGGCTTTTTAATTACCCTGTGTGAATCTACCTCATGGCGTACGAAACTACCCCACCTACTGTACGAACGTACCTCGTACGTGGGGTACGTTCGTACAAATATCTTATCGTAGAAAAATGGCTATAACCCTTTAACCTTTTGACATAATAGTTTCGGACTTTTTCGTAACAAACTACAATATTTTTGGTACACTTAGACACTTAAACTAGATCAATTCGACAATTAATCATAAAGAAAAAAAATAAAATCTAAAAAGTGTACGAAGGGTAACCACTATCCCCTAAGCATATCTTCGTAAATCTGCTTACCTCTTAACCCTTTTAAATACAGGTACTTCATGAGGCTCGATACTCCAATTTTTCGATTTTCACAATTTCACATATTTTTTCTTTTAATTTATTGCGTAATTCTGGTTTTCTTTTTTGACGTCAAACTTTACACTGACACTTCTTATAAGTTATTGTTCGTTGCTATGGTAACGCAATATTTTGTTTATGCAGGGAACTGGTCTAGGCTAACTAGATATCAATACATCCTCGTAAAAGCTTTTGTCCCTACCGCCACCATTTTTATTTGGAGAATTTCAGGGTTTGTGGTTCTTGTAGAGGGTGAACATTTGAAATTTCGTACATGGATTGATTTTATTTTAGAAAATTGACTTTTGGTGGTTTCAACTATTTTTCGCAACCGCCGCTATTTTATTGAAAAGATTTCAAGTTTTATCGTAGAGGCTTTGCTCATCTCCTCGAAAGTGACTTGGGTGGTTAAGAGTTTGTAATAGAAATGGGAGAAAAATACGAAAGAGTTTCACTGTTCACGCAATTTCCATCAATAAGTTGTAGGTATTAAATAATAGTATATTACATAATAAGTGTGGTAACTAGGTTTTTAGCACACGCTAAGTGAAGTTTGAAAAACGAGCCGCAGGCGAGTCTTTTCATTCATTCAAGTGTGCCAAAAACCTTTACCACGCGAGTTATGTATACTATTTTATCTACAACCGTTCGTTTTGATTAAATACAAATTAATTATAGTCTAAAATTTCCCAACTTGGTCACGAGCAATGCTTCAACTTTTTTTATTGTTACGAAAATTAGGATGTCATAGCGATAGCGACAGAAAAAAGCAACGCCACTTTAAAGTTGTCAGTCAAAATGTCAGTCGAAAATATGGAGATTTCACGGCTAGTTGAAGCTGCTACGGCGAACTTACTACCACAGAAATCCGGAATTCGCTACGAAAAGGCCTATGATATGTTAATCGAATGGTGCTCCCATAAAAATTGGATAACATTAATGAAGATATATTAATTGCCTATTTTGAAGATAAGTTCAAGGAAAAGAAGTCGCTTTGGTGCTATTATTCAATGCTGAAGTCCACCTTGTCCATAAAAAAGAACATGCAGATAGACAAATTTCCAAGATTAATGGCTTATTTGAAGAGAAAAACCATAGGCAATAATAATAATAATAATAATGATTTTTACCGCACTAGTGCGTTAAAGTAATAGTTACCGCACTAATATGGGTGTGTAAAAACATAATTTACGCACGGTTGTAGATAAAATTATATTATCGTTCAAATTCCATATAAAATTTTAAATGAATTGATATTTGAAATTTACTATATTTTCCACGATTTATTTTCAGAGCTGGCTGTAAATCATAAGATGATGACACTCTTTGAAACAGATCGCAATGCATCTAATGTATAACTGAGATATTTATTACTGATTCTACCCTGCTCCCTCGGTTAAAAATTGGAACAAAATATTTCTTTTGATCTTTCCGTACTGCACTTATACAAATTGAATAGATCCATCCTTCGACTCTCACCATCTCTAGAGCATTATTCTCATCTATTTTTCCATCCATATTTCTCTGAATAAATCATTGACAATGAAAGCTTCGTAGATCAATAATAAAAATTATTTCGTTTTGAGAAAAGAACTTTTTTTGTATATTGTGGTATTTATTATATTGAAATAATGCAAGTTTTCAATGGTTTCGTGTTGTTGTTCACTGTACCAAAATGGTAGTGGATTGCTAGATGACCTATTGTATGGCCATCTAGGTCACTAGATCTGACAACTGTCGATTTATTTCTATCGGGTAGTGCAATAATGTGAGACAATTTCATCAGAGAACCTGCAAAAGATGCGGCAACAGTTTGAATATCGGCTCTCCTTGTGTGAAATAGTTTGTTACTTATTATCAAAGTACAACAACGCTCGTCTCAAATTTTCATCTTGGATTCGCTTCCATCAATCATTGTTTGTGTGGCGAAAACAGAAACTGAAGATGAAAGTGCAAATATTTAGATATTCATAGCAATGAACGTTTCATTGATAAGCTATCTTCACGGTGTTTTTAGAAATCGGTAGGTACTTTTCTAGTGACATATTGTGATATATTCATTATTTTTGGATGTAAGTAACGAAAATTTTTGGAGATCAATTGCTGTACTTGTGGATATTTCCAAAGTTGAGCACTATTAACGGACTAAGAGGCTGCATAGGAGGGTTTCGACTAACTGATCAATCTACATTGTATTTCACTGAGTACCTTTCGTTACATATTATTATTGTTGAATAGCAGTTATATATTCAATTCAAGAATAAATGAAATTTCTTACTATGATCACCCAGCTATAGCCTTTTTCAGGGAAAAGTGCATAAGTGATAGGTACTATATCGTAACTAAGATGTGAGGTACTCAATCAGGACCTGCATAAAGTATTACAATATGGTAACAAACATTTGATAAATCTTCACAATCTTGCGCAAATTAGTTAAAAAAAATAAATCATTCATCAGTCCAGTTCAGAAAGAAATATTAAGCGGACCTCTCTTGAAAAAGAGAATGTCGAAGGGTTTGTCGCCAAGTGAAAGTAGACGGTGCTGAGAGAACAAATTTGGAAAAATATTTGAATTTGAAGTAGGCATAGTGGATTATTAATCTAGGGGAAGAATCTAAAGAATGATCGAAATAGTATGAGTATTGACACCCGAGGTGAAGTCGAGAAATTCTGCTGAAGTGTGTTATATGCGGATATTTCATGACGATTTTGAACCACTAGAGGCAGCAACATAGCAGCACCCTATAACCCAGGGGTCGGCAACCTGCGGCCCTTTGCAACTTTTTTCGCGGCTCAACAAATCACCAATATAATTTTAGGAAAAATAAACAAACTTAGAACATGAGCTTGCCGAAATGTGACCGGTGACAAAAATGCGCGCAGGGGGAACCCTACTATACTGCGCAAGTTCAATCCCCACCCCCCAGCGAATATGACGGCTCGCTTAGCAAGTGTAGCATTCTCTCATTTCACCAGTTTGCTACTGTATGTTCATATGTGTAACCGTATGACGTTTCACTACGATAGGTTATGAGAAATACATTCAAATCTACCAGAAAATAAATTTCCCAATTTAAGAAATTTTGCAAAATCAATTATTTGTATTTTTTCAAGCACCTACTTATGAAAACAAACGTTTTCAAGAATTTCATAAAATCAAAATATAGAACGAGGATGATGGATGAAAATTTACAAAACTCGTTGAGTATTTAAGTATCCCTAACACAACCGGACTTAAATAAATTATCAAACAATATTCAAGAACAAGAATCGCCCTGAATTTTAATGAATGAATTGAATGGAAGATAAACAATTTTCCTTTTATTTTATATATTTTATATTCACATATTTATGCATATGTGGAATTATATTCTCTTTTTTTTTCCGTTTTAAGAAAATTTTGTTCTCTGACATTATTGTTATGTCTATAAAAAATAAATTTTTTCTATATTTATTTTCAATAATATTTATATTCGTATATGATATAAAAGCACTATTTGTGCGGCCCGCCTCAAAAATTTTATTTTGAAAATGGCCCGCCGTTCGAAAAAGGTTGCCGAACCCTGCTTATAACCCATGCGTACATCTATAGTGGTTTCGCAGAAATAGGTATACATAACGGGTTATAATAATAATAATATTTTTTCTGTGACGGGAAAAAAGTTTGACATTTTATCTCTGATGACAGGTAAAGAAATATCACTTTTTGAAATTACTTTTTTCCCCGGGAAAAAAGTGAGTACTTTTTTCCCGGATATATATACACATAAGTAAAGGTAGATATTTAATTTTAGAATATTTTACTATACAAAAGTTACATTTTCTTTATATGAAAAGTACAATTATTAAATGTGCATTGCATGTATGACATGTTCCTTGAACTATTCGGTACAACAATGGAATTTTCTTGTGTCGAAATCATATTCTTCAGTAGGTAACTACAAATCTCCTGCTTACTTCATTCTTTGTTTGCTTGAGTTTCACAATTGATAACGTTTGCGAATCTTCAATATCATCTGTTACCTGGCTGATTTCACAAATTCGACAAGCTCCTGCAATTCCAAATACAACAACAACCTTGGCCATTAAATAAACTTTAAATTAAAAAATCACTAATTTATGTACTCGTAAAAATCGCAGCTTTCTTGGGCGTGTAACCTTTCCCATTTTGTTTCAGAAATGTAGTTAGTTTGATGACGGTCGAGTCAGAGAAAACTCGGAATCAGATATTTTTTTCACTTTATATTATTCAAAATAACTACTAAACAACTACTAAGTTCGCAATTTTTAAATCAAATCAATAGAATTAAATTGACAGATATTTGTTTACTTCAAAGGATTCTTTATATTAGCAACGCAGGTCTAATTGTCGCTAAAAGTACAACAGCCTACCATTTTAAAAATTCAAATTTCGCATCTATAATTTTCTGACTTTAATATATTATAACAATATGTATTGTCAATATTTAATCGTCGTTTTCCCCGTCACAGAAAAAAATGATGTATTATACACGGGAAAAAATACTAGATTTTAGCTCTCGCTTTTTTGTCTCAACACAACACAACCTCGAGTTAAAATCTAATCCTTTTTTCCCTTGTATAATAAATAACTATTTATCAATCCTTTAAGACATAGGTACATATGTATAGGACAGGTCACCAAAATTGACCTCTTCAGCTTATTTCAAGAATATCACTGAAATAAGGGGATACACCTGGATGTTCAAAAATGCGATTAGCCAGGTGTACCCCCCTACTAAAAATAATATCAAATATAACAGCCTCACTTTCATCGAAAATTCAAGTAGAAAACTCAAATCTCTCTTATCTAAGCACAACATTAACATTGCCTATCGTACCGGTAATCATATAGGAAATTATATTAAAAATAATAAACCCGAAGTTCATGAAGATAATAAATCAGAAGTTTATAAAATTAATTGTGGTGATTGTGGTAAGTTTTACACTGGTAGAACTTTCAGAAGTTTTCAAACTAGAATTTCGTAGCTTTGTTAATCAAAAATCGGATTCACATTAATGCAAACCATTTAATACAAGAAAATCACACATTCAATTTTGATTTTGAAATATTAAATGCTGAAAGTAAAGGATTAAAACTCAATTTTCTGGAATCATTACAGATAAATAAATACAAGCATTCCGGTCTCCTATTGAATAGCCAAATCGATCATACTTCAAGCCCCCTTCTCAATCTTTTCAAAATTTCCGAACTACCTGACTAGCAGTTCAGAATTGGTTTTTGCTATTCTAATAATTATTTGTAACCATCCCCTCATTCACCCTTTCTACATAATTTGTCATCTCTTTATTACTTGTTTTCGATAAAACGGAGAAACATAGTTAGTTTGCCTTTAGCATCTGAAGAAGGTGAAGTTTAACGGAAACGTGCGGCATGTGTTATTTCATTCAATTAATGTGTAAATTGTTATTATTAACAATTGTTTTAATATGTTTATTAATTTACACCATGTATCGGCCCAATCAATCCAAAGAATTGTTCATTATTGTTTTTTGTTTTGAAATAATAAAATTGTTTTCTTCAAAAGAAGTGTTTTTAAATTTTGAGGGGAGATGAGGTACCCTTTATTATCCGCAGACAATGTCGCCCACTGAAATTTTCTTAAAATATGCTCTGAAGAAAGGTGAGACATGTTGCCTGTGAATGAGTTTCCAGTTAAGTTGCATATGTAATTCTTTGATTTCCTAGTAGGTAAATGGATACATTTTACACGTTAAGCCGAACAGACTCTTCAAGATCATTCCCTGACAAAAATGAAAACCCTTGAGCAGCTTGCGTCAGAGCTTTTTATTGATAGATCTAAATTCGTTCCGATTGTTCATCGAATTCAGATAACTCAGTTTTCCATTAATAACGTTATTATATTTACTCTTTGCATTGGTTGTAATTTACAACACACCGATCGCCCAGCTATTAGATAAACCGAGTAGGATGATAATTGGAACGGCTGAAACGAAATTCGAAATTACATTATTCTGAACTGAAATCGTAATTCCAACTGACAAATTGAATTGCGTAGTTTACTAGTAGTTCTCTAAAGAGCGTAATAGTTTTGATGGTGAATATCTGAAACGCAATTTCGCTTTATCTCGATTCTCGATGCATTCATTACGGTCGAATTGTTGTATGACATTTATATTACATGTATGTCATAATGTACGGGAATGTGGGAGTGATATACATGAGAAGTGCAATTATCGTAAGTAATTGCACAAGTGCATCAAAATTACCGATAATTTTGCATGACAGCGTGTTGTCAAAAAACTGCATGAGTTCATTTTCATTTTTGGAGAAAGACACCGACACCGAAGGTGGAGGGCTCTTTCTCCAAAATATGAAAATGACCGAATGCAGTTTTTCAAAGACAACACGCTGGAATGCGAAATTATCCGGTTATTTTGATGCACGAGTGTAATTCGGGGGAATATTTCCCGAATGAACTGTCAACTTATCAAACTGACGTTAGTAAATTCTTAGCTTGTCATCAATAACCATCCCGTAACTGTAAGAAAAGAAGAGAAGCAAAAATATGTTTGTTTTGTAATTTTTAATTTATATATTATGAAAGTATACGTGAAAATATGAAGAAACTATTTATTCAATGTTAAACTTAATCAAAAGTTGCTGGAACTGCAGTGAAATATACAATTATTATAAGAATTATGGTTAGACAATGCAGCTATCGGTGCATTAACGACTGAAGAGGATGTTTGAGAATGCTGTGCCTGTGATACGTCATTGCCGCGCATTTTTTCGATTATCCATTTGAAGATATGGCATAATTGATTTTGAATTTGAATGGCCCGTGATTTTTATAAGTTGCTGCTCGCCAACCCCTTTTTTTGAGAGATGGGAGACGGCCGTAGCTCGTAACGAATGGTTAGTAAGCTTGATATTATCTGTTTTTAAACCAGAAGCTTTGGCTTGTAGAACAGTCCATTTGCTCACTGTATTTCGTCCAACAGGAATATCTTTGTACCATTTTCTGTTTAACTTCCAAGTGGGATTTACAGTGAGAAAGAGTCGTTTTGTTTTTATTCCAATCCGCTTTTCTAGGAACTTCTTGTACAGTCGAATTGGACACAAATCAGGATTGACTTTATTGTTTATAAGCCATTTCAATGAAGCGCATGGTTTTTCTCCTCCTTGTGTCGTCTTAGTAAACACAGGATCGTGAATAATTCTTCCTGTTTTTTCACCTACGTTATTTTCTTCTTCTTTGAAGTACGAAATTAAGCACTTGTGTCCTTCTCCACCACGCCAAGCTAATTCAAAAGCAAAAACAAAAAATACCTTCTTCTGCAAACCATCTGCAGTGTTTTCGTCACAACCACGAACCATATTTTGGAATTCATCGTACTTCAAAAAAACTGCACTTTCCTTTCGCTTCTCTGGATCTGATTGTAGTTGTTTTCTCTTGGCATTTTTCGCATCTCTGGCTGCTTTGAACTCAATATCAGTAAAAGGGTTAAAATTGATATTGTATTCAGTAAAATATTTTTCCATCAGTAACTTAGCTGTTACGTTCCAAATCGTTTTAACAGTAAATTCTTTGTACTCATCGCCATTCTGCTTACGCATATTGAATGCCCAGTCCGTTAATATTTTTTCCAGGACATTAATTTGTGTTTTTTCATCTAAAGTATAGTTTTTCTCAGCACAGAAGCTCATAAACTGACGCCACACATATTTTCTGTTCTGTTTCGTATTATTTGGTTCGTTTTCCAACACATTTTCTTCAATAGCTTGTAATGAAGCCTTACCTACCTTATTTTTAATAAATAATATTTTTGACATTACTTGTCAAACTGACGTTACTTATAAATTGTCGCTGTATTATGGTGGAATGAATTGCCATGCATATGTACTATGCAATTATCGGTCTGCGGTGCAATTATCGCAGGGCTCTTTCGCTTTTACAATGCAATTGTCGCAGGGCTCTTTCGCTTTCTACAATGCAATTATCGCAGTGCTCTTTCGCTCTCTACAATGCAAGTATCGCTGTAATTTTCGATAATTGCATTCCATTTACAAGGGATTTTTGACAGGAGGGAAATATTCGCTGTAATTTTCGATAATTGCATTCCACTTACAAGGGATTTTTGACAGGAGGGAAATATTCTTCATAAGCTCCAGGTTTCTTATTTTTTGAAATATTATCGTTATTTAAATGATAACAGAAATGATTCAGAAAATGTCATTGATTCATGTGGAACTTTCATTTGTGAAAAAAGGAACAAAATTTGTATTGGGACACCCAGAAGGAATGAAGATCTTGCTGCTTTATATATCATGTATTTAATAAAAGGTAAAATGAATTAAATTAACTACGTTTGAGAGCAAAGTTATGAGTATTAAGGCTGCTAAGGCTCACTAAACACATACGCGTATACAGAGTACCTTTCAAAAGGATTCTGCTGAAACAACAAAAAAAGTAAGTATCTTCAGAAAAAATGACGGTCAACTTTTCTCTTTGGGGAGACACACTCAACTTTTTTTGAAAGGCATAGCACCGTATAATGTATCGTGGGAAAGGTACTTTTATTGTCTTCAATGATTTTGTTAAAAATTTTTGTTTCAAAATCTGCGTCGTTACTTTCCATTTAATAAGTGAAAGTAAGGTTTTTATACTTTTTTTGAAAAATGCGTAATAAGAAGAAAAGTGCGTTGTTGGTACAGAAATTAGAGAAATACAACCATAGTATGAAATGGTACAAATTCCTACATTTTTCAAAGCAATTCATAACTGATAGAGGAGAAGCTATCCTCCCGTTTAACATTTTCACGCTACATAATTCATCAAATCCCGCTTTTTGATTATGCCTGCCATTTCTCTTTCTTAAAATTGTCTTATCAATTCACATGTGTAAGTGGTTTAGCAGGTGTGTGATATGTACCAGATTTCCACATTGATGTCAATCAATAGAAGAGATGCATTGCTTGAGGTGTTTTGTTTGTTTCATTTTGATTCAATGTTCTTCTTAAAATTGTGAGTAATAATGGTTTATACCACAGCTCAACTTGTCGAAATAGTTGCTTTGTACTATCAAAATAATACTAACTGCAAAGCTGCTGCAGACCTTTCCAATCAAGCCAATCCACAAGCCAATGTTGGCAAAACTTATGTTGGGAGGTTTCTCGATAAGTTTGTCCAAACTGGGTCGGTGATCAACGAAGAAAAGGAGGAAGCTGTGCTAGGGGAGGTTGAAGTAGACAAACAGCAGAGCATTCGGTCACTTGCTTAAAACGTGGAAATATCGCAAACAAGTATACATCGTATTCTTCGCCCAAAAGAGGAAAGGAAACAAACATGTTCCATTCCTCCCTGAAGTATGTGTCAAGGAGGCGGGCAGCTTGAGTGGGGGATTAACTCCTTCAGCCAGATCAGAGGATACACTTGTATGTACAAGTGCATTAAGGATAGGTGAGACGGAATATTTATGGAACATAGGAAGTGTGGGTAGAGTTCATAAGATTAATACTGGCCCAGCATTCGCCTTATAAGTTTGCAAGCAGTAACTTACATAACCATGAGGAAACCTCTGAAAAAAAACTCATGGCAGACCAGTCGGCCCCGGGGTTTGAACCCACGACCTTTCAAATATTAGCCAGCGTAGCTAAGTACTTGACTAACTAGCTTGGTTTATTCGCCGACATAAATATCATCCTTACCGCTTTCGGTTGGTTCACGCACTGAATGAGGATGATGATGATAGACGTATGAAGATATGAGCCAGCGATTGATAGATACTCCTGATTTACTCCATAATATCTGTTTTAGTGACGAATGTACCATTTTTTTTAACGCCACCGTAAACCGCCATAACTTCCGCTTGTGAAGCGATACAAATCCTCATGAATTTCGAGAGGTGCATACACAATGATAGGAGAAAAATAACATATGGATTGGGATGTACGATAACCATATACTGCGACATTTTTAACTTCCTCAAAATTCAAACGGAGAAATTTACCTCAACTTCCTATGCAACACAATTTATCCATTGATAACGCATTTGTTGGAAAATGACGAACTATTTGATGAGGATCTGTTATATTTCCAGCAAGATGGCTCTCCCCGGCACTACGCTGCTTCCGTTAAATTTCAAACGAACGTTTTTCTGATGAATGGATAGGAAGAGGGGTTCCCATAGAATGGCCAGCTCGTTCACCTTAATTCAATTCGTTAGTTTCTCTCATGTGGGGTGATATGAAAAATGTTTAGCAACAGTACCCGGAACAATTGAAGAACTTTTCCAAAGAATAGCAAATGAGTGCAGAAGAATATCTCCCGAAGTGTTTCAGAACGTAAGAGAGGGTTTTGAGTCGAATCTTTATCATTGCATGCAGGAAAACGGGAACCAATTCGAACATTTACTGCACTGAATGGTTATTTTTACTATCAGTATGTGGAACAGCTGAGCGTGCCAGCATTTAAAATTAATTTCAAATTCGATTTCAGATAAAAAATTCACCTGTTTATCGAAAATTGAAATTAACTTACTTTTTGCAATTTTCATCAAAAAAATTGTAAATTTCATATCAAAGTTTGCATTTCTCTGTATCAACAACTCAATTTCCTTGTTATCATACATTTGTCGTTGGATGTTCTGCTCTATGTGCTTGTATAAATATTTTATATATATATATATATATATATATATATATATATATATATATATAAACTCTTGATAATTATTAGCAATAACAGGCTGGTTGTATCTTTAAAAACTCGATTTTAATAAAAAATTTTTTTTGACGTTCCACTATGATATTTGTAATTTAAATTTCTTTGACATTTATTGATTTAAAAAATTGAAAAAAACAGGGCTGCTTAGTATATGCTATTCAGTTCAATATTAAACATTCAAAATTGTTATCACTAGATGGTAAGGGAAACCAAAGAAACCCTCACCTACGCAATGTTTTGAAAAATAATAATAAAAGGGTACTATTTATCTAACAACAAAGAAATGAGTCATGGAAAAACATTAAAGAAGTGGAGTAGAATTATCGGTATAGACGCTTATATGGAAGCAGCCGTTGACACGTGTTTCGGACTCTTTGGTCCTCATCAGAACGGCGTAGCCAAGTATTGGATTGAAAATTTGAAGATGAAAAAAGTACAACAAACAAAATCCTTAGATACGGAAGATAATCACACATAGTGGAACGTCAATTTTTTATTAAAATCGAGTTTTTCAAGATTCAACCAGCCTGTTATTGCTAATAATTATCAAGAGTTTAAAAATAGATCACAGGCAACAACAATTCGAATAAATAATTAAATATTGCAAGCTGAAAATATGGCAATGATCCTAAACTTAAGCTGAGGGTTTTAAACTTTCTTATAAACTGTAAGTACCCCTTTTTAAAAGATTTGATATTCTAAATAAATAAAAAATTTCATTGAAAACGGCTACTTTCATATAAACGAACTATTCCGATAATTTTGCTCTACCTATTTAATATTTTCCAGCAACTAATTTCATTGTTATTGTTTATTTACTCGTTCTTAGATCTCGCGGATAGCATTAATCGCCTCCTTTGCAAAGTTTGTCCAATTCTCCCATTCCGGAGAGTTCAGACAATAAACCACAATTGTGTTGTTATCTACCGTATCTAAGGTATATGTTTGTTGTACTTTTTTCATCTTCAAATTTTCAATCCAATACTTGGCTACGCCGTTCTGATGAGGACCAAAGAGTCCGAAACACGTGTCAACGGCTGCTTCCATATAAGCGTCTATACCGATAATTCTACTCCACTTCTTTAATGTTTTTCCATGACTCATTTCTTTGTTGTTAGATAAATAGTACCCTTTTATTATTATTTTCAAACATTGCGTAGGTGAGGGTTTCTTTGGTTTCCCTTACCATCTAGTGATAACAATTTTGAATGTTAATATTGAACTGAATAGCATATACTAAGCAGCCCTGTTTTTTTCAATTTTTTAAATCAATAAATGTCAAAGAAATTTCAATTACGAATATCATAGTGGAACGTCAATTTTTTATTAAAATCGAGTTTTTCAAGATTCAACCAGCCTGTTATTGCTAATAATTATCAAGAGTTTAAAAATAGATCACAGGCAACAAACAATTCGAATAAATAATTATATATATAAATATATATATATATATATATATATATATATATATATATATATATGTATATATATATATATATATATATATATATATATATATATATATATATATATATATATATATATATATATATATATATATATATATATATATATATATATATATATATATATATATATATCATCGATTTTTTTGATATAACCCATCTCTGTCACATTTACAATCTGCTAATTTCCTTGATATTGTATATAACTACATGAATGTTAAGGTTTGATAGTTCATAATGTATAATAAAAGTAAACAAAATGTGTCATTTTCTCCTATATGTAATTCAATTTGTAGGTCATGCACAGATTAGCACGGATGTTAGTAAAAGCAATTTGTTTTACTGGTGTCCTCATATTCCCCAATAGTACCTAGTAATAATAATAATAATAATAATAATAGACTTTATTGATACCCTTCCATACAGACTGTGATAAATATAGTTACAAATATTGGATATACATATATAATACAAACTTATCAATATCACTATAACGTGCCATCTGTAATCTTAGGCACCAAAAGGTGGGATACAGCATGGCTGATTAATCATACCGAGGAGCATACTTGATTTTGCTATAGAACCACCAATTGAAGAAGAGGCCTCGGTAGACTAGTGGTAAGGTGGACCGCCTTGCTCTTGGGTGTTGTGTATGTCCGTAATTTAGTGGTTATATATGATTAAAAATTGTTGAGTAATGTACATAGTTTACAAGCCCATTGGCAGTTCGGAACCGGCGTTAAACTGTAGGTCCCTCGAGTTAAAAAAAAATTGAAGAAAAACAAAACAATGAGAGGAAAAAACAAACCAAAAAGACAGCAAGAAAAAAAAACTCCAGAACCATACAGAATGAAGGAAATATACAAAACATACTAGTCACCAAGAACCGGATACTGATATAATAGTTAATAATGTAAAAATACAGAATATAGGCCATTGCTACTGCTGGTCTAAAAGTAATTGATTCATCCTTTTCTTGAAAGAAACGAATTTACAACAAAAAAAGTTCTCTGGTATACTATTCATTGTAGTTACTGAAATGTATGAGAAGGAAAGCTTAAAAAGTGTTGAAACGAGGAATGGCAAAAGTCTGTTCTTAAATCTTATATTTAAATTGTGAATATCAGATCTGAATCTAATTTTCCTATGGAGGTGCACCGGCTTTTTTTCAGTTAAAAGTTTGAATGTACAACATGACACATGTAAACGCCTCCTATTTTTCATAATCAGCCACCTCAATTCAGCGAGTTTGTGAGATACATATAGTAGTAATCTATATGTTTCAATTCAAAATTTGCATTAAATTCTGTGGAAACTGAAAACAACTAGATACGGGATTTCCCTTCACATTACAAATGGTATCATGTGAATATATTTTATTCATTTTGTAATCAACGGTAGAGCGAATATGCATGCAAACGATTTATTCTAATGACTACGTGCAATGTATAACCATTAAATTAGAGATTTAATGTGGTATGGTAAAAGCACATACTTCATTTTGAAGTGGATAAGTTCACAAAAATGTAATCTCATCGTCGGAATTGCACGTGAAAGTAATCTTGATGTAGCGTTTGTTCGCACAGTGCCTAATGACCAGTGAAAAAGCTACTTGCTTAATTATGTTTTTTATATATATATATATATATATATATATATATATATATATATACAGGGTGACCCAGAGCTACGTAATCGGTCCATAACTTTTTTGTCATTGAAGATATCGATATGAAATTTTCAGAGCAAATATGGTCTGGCTAAGTCTATTTTCCAAAATTATTTTGAAGAAAATTGCACTTTCGGTTTTGCCGAAAGTGATATCAACTTTGTTATTTCAAATGAAATACCCTGTATATTTTTTGATTTTCGAATTTCTTATGTTATTTATAATAAAATTGTCATAACATTCTTCATACTTAAAATGAACAGTTTTCGAGTTTTTGACGTTTTTTCGTAAAATTTTGACAGTTGCGTCTTCAACAAAAATAGGCTATTACTTCTTTGTTAGTAGGTCTATTGGTATGCGGCTTGGATTTTTGTAATCTTGAAACAATGTTTTATTCATTCCTTGTCAAAAATTTTTATATTTACAACTTGTTACTCAATAAAATCTAGGGTGAAGTTCATAAATTTCAAACGTTAATAACTTTCTTATTCCTAATGGAATGCTATGTATATTTTTGCCTTTTTAAATTTGCTATTCAATTACCTTTCGATTTGTATAACCATTCCCTATACCTAAAGTTAATAATAACAAAGATATTTCACAATTTGTAATAATTTATATATCAATACACCTGAGAAATCGTCTAGCGTGTTATTTTGACGTATCCATGGATACCAATAATAAAAATTAATTAAAATCTAATTGTGTCACCTTTTCTAGTATTTTTTCGGTTGATAAAATGGATTTTACGCGACAAGAAATGATAAATATGGTTTACTGTATTGGAGAAGCGGATCGAAATGTTCTGCTAGCTAGTAGAATTAATCATCAAAAATATTCTGATTCTGATTCAACTACGTTTTGTGATTCTGTTATTAATAAGCATTGATTTCTTTCTGTATAACATTGAGATGTATAATTTGGAGTAACTGTTGGATCATGCGAATGTACTCCTCCTGACCAAAATGATAATGTCAAACTTGACATTGCAATTTGACATCAGTCTGCTACAAACATATGTTGTTTATAAACAACAATATTAATTATGGAATATTAACGTCTTAGAATTACTATTTTTTCAATATATTTTCGGATATCAGCATCAGGTGCTACAAACCTAATGAACAGAAAAGGTGACACAATTAAATTTTAAACAATTTTCGTAATTGGTATCCATGGATACGTCAAAAATAACTCGCTAGTCCATTTCTCAAGTGTATTGATATATAAATTATTACAAAATTGTGAATTATCTTTGTTATTATTAACTTTAGGTATAGGGAATAGTTATACAAATCGAAAGGTAATTGAATAGCAAATTTAATAATGCAAAAATATACATAGCATTCCATTAGAAATAAGAAAGCTATTAACGTTTGAAATTTGCCAACTTTACCTTAGATTTTATCAAGTAATAAGTTAGAAATATGGAAAATTTTGACATGGAATGAATGAAACAATGTTTCAAGGTTACAAAAATCTAAACCGCATACCAATAGACCTACTAACAAAGAAGTTATAGCCTATTTTTGTTGAAGACGCAACTGTCAAAATTTTAAGAAAAAAATCAATAACTCGAAAACTGTTCATTTTAAGTATGAAGAATGTTATGACAATTTTATTATAAATAACATAAGAAATTCGGAAATCAAAAAATATACAGGGTATTCCATTTGAAATAACAAAGTTGATATCACTTCCGGCAAAACCGGAAGTGCAATTTTCTTCAATATAATTTTGAAAAATAGACTCAGTCAGATCATATTTTCTCTGAAAATTTCATATCGATATCTTCAATGACAAAAATGTTATGGACCGATTACGTAGCTCTGGGTCACCGTGTATATATATATATATATATACAGGGTGTCCCACGACGATTAAGACAAGTAATATATCAGAATTGGGCAGTAGTAGATAATTATAATTTTGGGGGTGTAAATAAGAGCAAATGTTACATCTTTTCTTGTTATTGTGTTAACCAATGAGGTATTTGTTTTTGGTCACGTGACGTCGCATTCAGAATTATTAATGGGACAACCTGTATATTTGTGCCTTTCTGTGTTCCTCCCGATAAAACAATTCCAACTAACTAGCACACTTGGGGTCTAAAGTGATTAATTCAAGAGATACAGGTACTTAAAGGATTGTAAGTTGAAAAATTCATAATTGAATCCCCTGTAATTTTCGGCAATCTTACATTCGTACGTAATGATTAAGACAAACCAATATTATAATTTTTAATAATAATTCAAATCAACTGTCACAGAAGAAACTTACAAGCTTAAAAGAGATGTTCAAATATGTAGATGCCCATATTCGTAAATGCATTTCTCAAATCTTGATAATAGATTTCGGCTACATGCTACCCTAATCAATTCCGGTGTCACAGTTCTTCAAGCATCGCGTATTTTTCTTTTCAAATCGCCTAAATCTGTAGACGGAGTTGCATAAACGATACCTTTAAGATATCCCCAAAGGAAGAAATCTAACGGTGTCAGGTCTGGCGATCTTGGAGGCCAGTAAATAGTACCGTTTCGTCTAATCCAGCGTTCTGGAAATATCATGTCCAGATAATTTCTCACTCTGCGATCAAAATGTGAAGGTGCGCCATCTTGCTGCCACCACATTTTATTTCTTTCATTCAATGGAATGTCTTCAAGTAGGTCTGGAAGTGTATTTTATGAAACATTTAGCTATCTCTCTCCCGTTAGTATACCATCATAAAAGTACGGGCCTATCAAACGCCAAAAAAAAAAAAAAACAAAAATTACAGGGGATTCAATTATGAATTTTTCAACTTACAATCCTTTAAGTACCTGTATCTCTTGAATTAATCAGTCTAGACCCCAAGTGTGCTAGTTAATTGGAATTGCTTTATCGGGAGGAACACAGAAAGGCACAAATATACAGGTTGTCCCATTAATAATTTTGAATGCGGCGTCACGTGACCAAAAACAAATACCTGATTGAGTAACACAATAACAAGAAAAGATGCAACATTTGCTCTTATTTACACCCCCAAAATTATAATTATCTACTACTGCCCAATTCTGATATAATACTTGTCTTAATCGTCGTGGGACAGCCTGTATATATATATATATATATATATATATATATATATATATATATATATATATATATATATATATATATATATATATATATATATATATAATATAGAATATTGTACAGAGTGGTCCAAATTGGACACTTTTGATAGGAAACACCAATTTCTAGAGGAGTTAGAGAAAAACTAGCCTACATGCTACGAGGTCGATTTTCGTGAGAAAATGAATGCCAAAAACCGCACATTCATATCTTGACTTGTTCCAAAGATACAAGGTGTTTTTTAATTTTATCCATTTCTGACCCAACCCCGTAACTTTTTTATTTTTGTATATTTCTTATTTCTCTGAAGACATTCTTCAGGCACTTTTTTGAAAGGAATCCAATTGTGTTCCTAGTTTTTCATCAAAACATATGGTTTGGAAGCTATGACATAAACTTATATTTTTTCTTATGGATCACCCTGTATTTTTTTACATATTCGTGTTTAAAATAAAATTCTAGTTTCAAATATATATATAATAGTTGCTACTTTTCTTTGAAAACATTCATTTTGTGGTAGTTTCCGAATTATTTTAGATGTATTGTCAAAATCTGGTTTGCCATGCCTAAATATGAAACAAATTACCTTAGCAACTACAGTCTATGCGTACTGTCAAACAATTATTATTAAATGCAATTTGCTTCACAAGTTTAGTGTGCTTCTCTGAACTGAGTTTTGAACTTACTAGAATATTTATCTGCATGTTAATTCAAAATGTATGAAAATTACGAAAAATATGATATGCTAAAGTGTAATCACATGAAGATGCTCAGGCTGCCTTTAATCTTTACTTTGACCGATATCCTGAAAGGAAACAACCGTTTCGGGATATTATGTTCACTAGATTGCAGCAAAACCAAGTTAATTACGGTTCTTTTTCAAAACCAAGGACAAAAGTTCACGAAGCCAGTAAGTAATAGAGATAGAGAGTTAGAAGAAATAACGGTTTTGGGGGAAATACAAAACCAACCCAATATTTCACTTCGCAAAATGTAGTTGAATACAGGTATTCCAAAGACTACAACAATGCGAATTCTAAATAAAAATAAATTCAAACCGTATCAAAACTTTGGACAGAACATCATATGGACTGATGAAGCATGCGTTAGCAGCTCTTTCTACAATAGGACTTTGGAAAATCCACATATTATAATAGTGGAGACACAAAATCAAGGCCGATACAGTTTCAGTGTTTGGGTCGGTAGTTTTAGAGGAAGGTTTATCGGTGCCTATATCTGTGAGGGTAACCTTACAGCAGCGGTATATTTGGAAATATTGCGGGAATTTGTTGAACCAATAATGGATGATTTGCCATTACAACAAATTGGAGAATACTTCCAACAAGAAAAGGCACCGTGTCATAACGTACACATCATAACGGCGTATTTAAACGAAATATTTACGGACAATAATTGGCTTGGCAACCGGGGTCCTGTTCATTGGGCGGCAAGATCTTACGCCTCCAGATTTTTACCTCTGGGGAAGAATAAAGGACCTCACATATAAACGCCATCCTGATTCCCGAAAAACGTTGGAAGCAGCAGTGCGACATGCCTTTCGTTCAATACCTGCGATAGAATTGATAAATGCTGTCAATAATGTTAGGAAGCGAAGTCATGTTTTGATTTAAATGGTGCTCAATTCGAACACATGTTGTAAATAGTTTAAAAATATTGTTGTACTTTTTATTCTATCTTTTGATTGAATTAATGAGTTATTACAAAATAGGCACTGATTATTCTTTTTAACAGATGTTATGTAGAACTATTTTGTTTCGTATTTAGGCATGGCTACCCAGATTTTGAAAATTCATCTAACATAATTCGAAAACAGCCACAAAATGAATGTTTTCAAAGAAAAGTAGCAACTATTATATATATTTGAAACTAGAATTTTATTTCAAACACGAATATGTAAAAAAATACAGGGTGGTCCATAAGAAAAAATAAAAGTTTATGTCATAGCTTCCAAACCATATTTTTTGATGAAAAACTAGGAACACCATTGGATTCCTTTTAAAAAAGTGCCTGAAGAATGCTTTCCCAGAAATAAGAAATATACAAAAATAAACAAGTTACGGGGTTGGGTCAGAAATGCACAAAATTGAAAAACACCTTGTATCTTTCGAACAAGTCAAGATACCAATGTGCGGTTTTCGGCATTCATTTTCTCACAAAAATCGACCTCGTAGCATGTAGGCTAGTTTTTCTCTAACTCCTCTAGAAATTGGTGTTTTCTATCAAAAGTGTCCAATTTGGACCACTCTGTACAACGAGCATGGAATGACATGCATTTCCTACGAGTATGACGTTTGCAGCATGAGTCGCAGGTGAGTGCTGCAAATCATACGAGTAGAAAATGGTCATTCCATGCGAGTTTTACACTATACTTTTTCTACGAATGTTACTGTTACATAAATTGGAATAAGTCATATTTTTCCTTCAAAGACTTTAAAAATGTCAATCTGACGTTCCACAAAAAAATACGCGGCGCCGGTTAACGCCACCTTTGTAATAATAACCGTGCACAATGCGAACTTAGTAGTTCACTCACCATGGTGATAGAACCACAATGAAAATGGTATAAAACAATGCACTATGTTCCGTAATTACTTTTGAACATAGAATGATGGTTTTTATTGATATTCGAAGAAAAAAAATTTTAATTTTCACTTGGATACGGTTGCTATAAACATTATGCCCTAGGGCGTAATGAGCGGGCGTTATGGATCATAACGCTCGCTAATTGTACGAGGAGAAATGAAGCAACTTTCTTTGATTAAATACTTCATAATCCTTGTCGTATACGACTCTGGATTTTTCCGGAAATAAATTATTCGCAGCTTTGGCTGCATTTTCTATGATATTCTTGGGTAAATTCATTTTTATTTCCATTATTTCTACACAAAGAAAGCAGCAATGACATTTACTGAATATGATGACAAAAATATTCACAAACGTCAAAAAGGTTCCTACGCTGATATAGGGAACTATCGCCCCATTAGCTTACTGCCATCGTTCTCTAAAATCTTTGAGAAGCTTTTGTCCCACCGATTTCTTTCATTTCTGAAAAAATTCAAATTTCTCAGTGACCATCAACATGGTTTTGTAAATGGAAAAAGTACAAGCACTGCAATATTTAATCTCACACAGTCAATTTTTGAGGCACTGGAGGATGGAAATATCCCACTGGGTCTATTCCTTGACCTCTCTAAAGCATTTGATTGTGTTAACCATGAACGACTACTGATAAAAATTGAAAGATGTGAAATCCGTGATAAGCAACTTAAACTAGTTGAAAGTTACCTGAGGGACCGAAGACAGAGGGTGATGATCACTGATGGAGACCAGGTGTTTGAGTCGGGGGAACGAAGGCTGTCAATGGGTGTTCCTCAGGGAAGTATTTTAGGACCGCTACTATTCATCATTTATGTAAATGATCTACCAAATGCTGTGAGTAACGTTCCCTGCGGACTAGTACTGTATGCCGATGATACGAGCTTAATAACTTCGTCTTCAAATTCTGATTCAGCCGTTAACAATGTGGATAATTTATTTGAGAGCATTAATCAGTGGTGTTCTAAAAATCAGTTAGTTCTAAATATCGAAAAAACTGTATGTACTGTTTTCCACACTGATCGTTCCAAAGATGTATTTCCTAAAACACTCAAAATCCATGAAAAGGATATTATTGTGGAGGACTCATGTTTCCTAAAACACTCAAAATCCATGAAAAGGATATTATTGTGGAGGACTCTACTAAGTTTTTGGGTATATATGTGGACGCTAATATGAAGTGGGCTACTCACCTCGATTATCTGCATAAGCGACTAAATTCTGTCCTGTACACTTTAAATATGCTCAAACATCATGTTGATTCATCAATACTGAAGATAGTTCATTATGCAAATTTCCAATCAATGCTTTCCTATGGAATTATATTCTGGGGTGGTAACACACGCAGTGAGTGTCTGTTTGTGTCTCAGAAGTTGGCAGTAAGAACTATTTTCAATATGAAATATAGAGATTCTTGTAGAGGAGTCTTCAAACGTAACAATCTTCTGACACTGACGGGACTTTATGTTTTCAGAAGTTTGATGTTTGTGCAGAAGCATAAAGAACTTTTTGAAAAATTTGAAAACCTAAATAATACCAGAAGAATTTTTCCATATCTGTATCCAAGTTGCTTGTTGTCTCTCACTCAGAGTAACTGTTGCTACATGTGTATGAAGTTATTTAATGCAATTCCAAAGCGATACAAAATCTCTCAAAGTTCGAGAATTTTCGAGAAGAAGATCTACAATTTCATCCGGGACTGTGAACCGTACACCTTAAAGGAATTTTTAGACTGTTGTACTGTCCGGGATTGATTTTTTTTCTTTTATTACCTAGTTTGAGTCAGTGTATGTTATATTCATTTTGATCTATATTTCATTTGATCTATGTTAATTGTTCGATCTATTTTTTATAACGATGTTCTATTTATAATACTGTAGTATAATTATTTTTGAATTGAATAAATTATTATTATTATTATTATTATTATTATTATTATTATTATTATTATTATTATTATTATTATTATTATTATTATTATTATTATTATTATTATTATTATTATTATTATTATTATTATTAACAAATGACATGCTACTATGAGAAGGAAAATGGAAAGTATAGGAGCACTGAACCGATTTTAAAATCGATTTTTCATTATAATAAAATAACTTTTTCGTTTAAAATAAAATCTTGCATGCACCACGTGCGTTACTAGATCCTAACGACCATTGGGTGTTAGGATCTATATAACGCACTTGGTACATAAATAACTATCAGGAAATTTTCGAACTACAGTGTACGAATGTCAAAAATCATTGAAAACACAATTACCACTTTCTAGAAAATCAAATTCGGATTTGTACTGCTTTGTTTTATAATTGTAGCTTTCGTAATTTGTTCCACTCATACAGAAGCTTGCAATAACTTTCCTATATTTCTTCGAATTTTGTCATCTCCTAAGAAAAACATTTCACATGAAATACAAATATTTTTTTGTTTGGAAATCTTTTTCGCGTATTCAAAGCAGAAGTGAAAATAAAATTGTTTAGTTGAAATAATATTTCACAGTATGGGAGGAACTTTCTGCTGGGAAGAAAATATTCTCAATTAGAAGCAAAAGCATTTTGTTTTACATGTTTGAAATTATAATTAGAAGTTTGGAAAATATATCTTATTAAATTATTAATTCAAGTAATATAACAATTCAAAATATATCATTTATCGAATTTGAATGAGTGATAATATTAAAAAATTAAGAGTTATGCTCGAAGGAGTTGATGAACCGTGTGATGGATATATTTCATAAAATTTGAGTACACAAATAGAAAACTTAAAAATTTTTTAAACGAAATCAAAATTGATTAAAACTAGGAGTTCAAGTAATAGAACGTTTAATGCGGGCTACACACGGACGTCTATGAATTAATACATCGACGTGCATCGAAAAACGTGCAACCTGATTGCGTACACACGTACGTACAAACCTACAGTTTTGTTTTGATACATCAACGTGCATCCAAGAATGTACAATCAATAACGTTCTGTATTCTGTATTTTTGGGAGTGCAGTCGAGACCACAGAACTTAGGCCCCATTGGGCCCTTTGTGCATCCTTCCCGGGAACATCACCAGCCTAGGCTCCCAACCATCCCAGTCGTTTGAAAAAGAGGGTGATTGCACCTAGGGGGATTTCCCTCAAGGTGGCTAAAATTGGCCACCTTTCACCCAGAATAGATTCTCGGAGTGACAAGACAGCGGGGCATTCACAGAGAACATGTTGTACCGTCTCGTTTTCCTGTTCACAGCCTCTGCAGAGAGGTGTGTCGCTTAATCCCATATTAAATAAGGACTTTCGAAGTTGGCAGTGTCCCGTTAAAATTCCCGCGACATTGCAAAGTTTTCCTCTGGCCATCGCCAGGTAAGTCATTGCTGCATCTTTATTGGGATAATTTAAAAGTTCCCTGGCAAGTCTGCAGGTGGTTGTTTCATCCCATAGGATTTCGATGGGTGTTCTCTTTCATCATTTGTGACTTTGCTGTCAGCATTAGTAGGCTGGAAGGGCCAGGACCGAATATGTTCAGGCCGGCTGCTTTTCTAGCCAATTCGTCAGCTTTTTTGTTGCCATTGCATCTCGAATGGCCTTTAAACCAGCACACCATAATTTGGTTTGTATGGGCTGCACCCGCAAGTGCTTGATGGCATTCCCATAGTGACTGTGAAGTTATTTTATGATTCTTCAGGGCCAGTAACGATTGTCTACTATCTGTGTAGATTTTAATGGTTTTGTTCGTTATGTTCCTACGAGCAATCTCCTTCGCGGCTATGGTTATGCCCGTTAGCTCTGTCTGAACTATTTTGGCACATTTGTCCATGGTCTACTTAAGTTGAAATCGCAGGTGTCTCGAATATATTCCACAGCCTGCTCCTTTTTCTTGCTTTGATCCGTCCGTGAAAATATTGATCGTTCCTTCATCGGAGGTCTCATTTCCACTATTTGTGCGTATTGAGTAGGGTTTATCAAAAACAAATCGCGGGGGAATGCTGTCTGCATCAGCAATCAATAACGTTAAATCGCATCCACACGCTCACAATATAGGTGTGGAATGCGCATCCAAAAATTCAAGCGATTCAGAAAACATCAACGCGGCTTTCATCCGGAGTGTGCATTCAAAAACGTGGGTATTTTTGCATCCACATTAACGTTATTGGTTGCACGTTCTTGGATGCACGTTGATGTGTTAAGACATCAACGTCCGTGTGTAGGGGCCTTAACATAGTAACAATTTTCTTCTGCACAAATCTGATAAAAAAGGTAATCTATTTGGTACCAGGTTGACCTTTTGAGAGTTTACTGAAATCAGAGAAAGAAATGTTTTGAAAATAAGGTAAGCTTTCATCGCCACTTCAATAAGCTGTCACTCTCGAAGCAGACAATGAAGGATCAATATAGTAACAGATCATATCATTCTAGATGATGGTTTATTTTATCTTCAGATAATTATAAAATGGTTGCCAACTTTGTGAAATCGATTTCCGGGGCTATGGCAACTGAAATCGGGACATGAACGCGAGGGGATAGATATAATTTTCTTGAATATTATTGACGATTCGAATATCTAACACTAAAGCAAAGTCGCAGCTTCGGTATTTTGAACTGAAGTAGGAATATTTTAGTTATTTACTTTAAGGCTAGGATACAATGTTTTTTTTTTCGAAAAGTTCACGTTTTGTAGGTTGGAATTTCGTAGCACATCTTCATTTCTCACTCTAGAGGTCTTCAAGTATTCTTCTCAATATCCACATTCAATATGTTTCAATCTTTTTATTGATGATAGCTTTAAACTCGACGCACTTACACCATAAAGCGTGACAGACTAAATACCGATCGATACCTGAGTCCAAGACTGATGCTATTGTTAACTGGTCTCGCTATACGTGTTCTACCCATTGTTGACGAGGTACCCCAGATATTCAAACATTGTGACTTGCTCTATTCCCAACTAACATTTTTTGGAGCCTAAAGTTTTATTAATCGGTAACCGATATTTATAAGAGGTTTATAAAGAACCTTTATAAGAAAACTATTGGTGTTACAGGTTTTAAAATACGTCCAGAAAATACCAAAATACTTAAAGTTTTATAACATTGCATCCAAAACGTTTCCGTTACCGTATCTATAAAACCTTTGGTGCTGGTTACTTATAGTTTTTTAAAAGGGTTTTATAGCGTTCTTGAAAACCTCATTATAAAACTTTTACTCTTGGGGTTTTATAGCTTACTTCGTAAAACCTTTACAAACCTTGAGGCACTTAATAAATTCTACACCTAGTACAATACCTAAAGAATTTCATAAAACTTATAGGAATTTTATAAAACTTTTTCATAGAAGGGGCCGAAACTATATTTTTGAGGTAAAGATGTTTGATGATTGTTGTCCGTGTTTTCTTAATGTTTAATCAGTAATCGTGGTTATTGTCTCTGATTTAATAATTGATTGTAAGTAAATAAATATGCCACAAAAGAGAAAAAATTGGAAAAAGGTTAAATACAGTAACAGCTTTTATAGAAAGGTGATAAATCACCCACAACTAAATTTACCAAAAATGATATAGACTAAAACGCAGACTTTCCTCAAGGAAATATATTAATATAACACTCGTTTTAAAGCTTATATAAACAAAAACGACATTCAAAAATGGGGTTATGCAATTGATATTTGACATTTGAGAACTAATAGCTTTGAATCGGTTTTCCGGTTACTTTCAGTTTTTAGAAATACCTTTTCGGTAATAATCCCATAAGACACCTAGGTAAGTTCTATAAAAGTTTTTAAGGTGTTTATTATTACTTAAAGGCACAAATAAAACTATAAGTTTTTAAAAAGCGAAATGGCGAACATGGCGTCCTTTTATATGGCGGCCATTTTTATGTTTGTGTTCGAGTTGACATAAATATTCTCACAAAGAAGAAAAATATTGCATTTTAAGCAATATTATTGAAGCTTGAAGACGTATTTCTTCAAAAATATGGGATTAAGTAATGTTGGACAGCTTATTTGCAGAAAAAGGAATAATGAGACATAATTTTAATTTTCAGGTTTTTATAAAAATAAATTGTTAGAGAGCGTTTCAGTTTTAGGAATGGTAAAATGTAAAACTACTCGATGAATATTTCGTGCCAAATGAGATCAAGTCCTCATAAAAAATTGCCAAAGTATTTAAATTGTTATAATACCTAATTGTTTGATATGCCATTTTCATAATATCAAAGTGAAAATCCATTGCTGTCAATTTCAAAGTAGAAGAAGAATAATAATGAGAAGGACTTGAAATAGAACATATTGTGAACAACAATGTAGAAGGAGATGAAGCTAAAAGGGGTGGTTTATTTTTGGTGTTTATAAACACTATAGGCGAGGATGTTTTAATATTAAGGTTTTATAGCGGTAACGAAAATATATTCCTTGCCGCTATAAAACCTATTTATGTTTTATAAAGGTGACGACAACGTCTTAGTTACAAATAAGTGGAAAGTGAAAGTTTCATATGGTACTAAAATTTAGTCACCGTTACCTTCATAGGATTCTCCATTTAAGTGCTATAGGGGTTTTATAAGAGTAACGAAAACGTTTCGCGAACAATTGATAGATTCTTAGGTTTTATAAAATAGGTAATCGAAACGTAACCTTTACCATTATAAAACAAAAAATGTTAGTTGGGTTTGCTTTCCATTGATGTTCGTGTGAAAGTTAGGCATACCAGCTAGTGAAAATTATATATATAGTTTTATCCACATTCATTCTTAAGACAAGGTTATTGCTAGCATCACCGAAACAGTATTTAAAAAAATTCGAAGATACATAGCATAATTATCCAAGATGGCGGAATCATCGGTGGATCCGATAATCGAAATTCCGTCCACTTTTATGACTAAGAGACTATTTGAACCTCCTCGACGAATACCTTCTCCACATACAGGTTAAATAACAATACAGGTTCAACAACAATACCCCAAAAATCCGTTTTCAGCTCCATGAACCCTTCAATACGCCATAGAATGCTGTAATTTTGATATCAGTACCATACAGCATTACGTTACGGAGTTATTTCATCTACTTCATGAAGCTCATTTGTCTATTGGACACGTAGGACGTGATATAATGTTGAAATGACTTTTAACCAACTACAATAATTTAACACTCTTTGCTTGGAGCGCAATTTATATTACAGACTGAAATGGTAAGGAATTTGCTCATAATATGGTGACAAGCTTGAAGGAGTTTTGGCCAGCGTTGAAGATCATCCATGGAAAGACTCACCATTCACTAAGCAAATATACAGTGAAGGACTGCGCTTCGTTCCATTCATAAAAAATAAAGCTTATCATTCTGAGAACAAAAAGTACCATACGAAACTTTATCGGCTTCTACTTAAAGTAGGGATTACAAATTCTTTTCTACCAGAAAATTTCCAAAAGATATAAATACTGATGGGTACTTAGCTAGAAAAAGTAATAAAAAGCGTCCAAATCCTAGACGAAGGTGAAACTAATCAGACTGAGCAAGAAAAAGAGACTGTTTCAAAAAACATGGATGAGAGTATAGTCGATAGAGAATTAAACCAACCAACATGATGAAGACATGCTTACGGAAGTGATTTCCGTTTTTGACACCTGTTTTTGCTTTTAAAGGCAACCTTCTGTGGCCATGTTAGTAAAAATATATAATTAATCGGAAAAAAATTCCCACTGCTTCTTTGGGAATTACCTACTGTACGAATTCCTATTCTTGACACTGTTAAGGGGTGATGTAATTCGCGCAGTATATTATCATTTGTAATGAGAGTGACCGAGGATGGTTTTTACCAACTTGGAACTTTTGATGGAATTTTAAAACAACTATATGCGACCAAAATTCAGTTTTTGTCCGTGAACTTACTTGTGAATGCAGATTTTGCGTTGCAGAATACGTATAACCAGCTCCATTGGGAAGTTGTTTGATAATTTTTTGAATTATTGAAGAATTTTCCTTGTTCACTTTATGTAATGTATGAAATTGACCATGGTTAACAAGTATGTTTTTTATGATTTGATTGTTTTATTTTGCGTATTAGGCTGCTAGCATCTTCGGAGCGCGCTCTCGTGAGTATATCCAAAGGTTTTAAATCACTATGTTAGTGTGCCTTGGAATTATATACACCACTGTTGTAGAGTAGATATTTTCATGTCAGGAGGTACGTGTTTGCGCGACGAATTTCTGCATTTTAGGTCTACCGGGTGAATTGTTGGTTCCCAATATCTTTGGTGGGAGGGCGCTCTGGGTTGTTATCCAGACAATGTTACTCACCACGATTTGTATTGGGGAACAATTAGATTTTTTTTAATTCACTCCGAGTCAAATAAGCTGCACTGATGAGCGCGAAATACGTTTAACCAGGTCCCTTGGAAAGCTGTTTGATAAAAGCTTCCTGATTGCATTCACAACCCCTTCTGTGGAGATGGAGGGCCCAGCTTCTATGTTCGGTTCCTTCGAAATGCCTCGGTTCTCATAATTAAATAGTGCCTGCATGTACTCCTTCCACCTTTCTATCCTTTGATCAATCTCTAGTAGTGCCTCGCCATTCGTGTTTGTAACGATCCCTGGGTTTCTAGGTTTAAACATACCTGTAGCTTCTTTAATCTCATTTATGTATATTAAACGAATTATTTGGGTTTTCCAGTTGTTTGATTTCGGTACACTCCTCTGCCAACCAAGCCTCCTTTGCGTCTTTGATCTTTCTTTTAATCAGGCTATGGATTTGTCGATATCTTTCTTCGTTTTTATATTTTCTTCGCTCCTCCATGAAGTCCAATACTTCCTCGGTCGTCCATCTGGAATTTTTCCTTCTCCCTCCTGTGACAAGTCTAGATTTTGCCGTCTTCACTCTGGTGTTCTTTCTATCCATTCATTTTAGCTCAGTATAGTGATATGATTTCAGCTATATTTCTATTTAGTTATACATGTTTTGTAAAATACTAATAAGCGTATGGCATTATTGCCGGGGAGCCTACACATTATGTGCGATATTCTGGCGCCAATTGCCACTTTAACCCTGTTTTAGGTAATTAGTACCGAGGTGTACTAACCCAGCGGGACCGACGGCTTAACGTGTCCTCCGAAACACGGTAGCGGTGGTATAGAAAATTTGTTGGTTTGTCGTGGGAGTCGAACCCACGTCCTCTCGATTGCAAGTCGAGAGTGATGCCACCTGAGCCATCCCCGCTAATAATCAATAAAGTTTATTTCTCTCTCTCTCTCTCTTTCTCTATTTAGTTCATTTTTGTTTTTAATATTTTCGTCTTTGAGTTTTTGGGTATCCACTCGTTCTGCTCGTTTTGATTTTCTTAGCTTCTTTAATCGTAGTTTTAAAGTGTATAGTAGTAGATTATGGTCCGATGGGACGTCTGCACCAGAGTAGGTTTATCTTCTCCAGCGTAGTATATCTGATGATTTTCTATTTTGCACTTCCCAGAACCAGGCCCTCACGTTTCGCTAATTCCGAGTATATCAATTCTCAATCACAACATTTCATTAACCGTGTTAACCGTCTTTCCAGTCTGAAACATGCTCTGCACATTCCATGTGCCTATTCTTCTCTTCGATGTAACTTTTAAAATACTGGCTGACCAGGTACCCGGGACTGAGTATCCTGGGGAAAGGTATTGTATCTATGTTTCTATACACAAATATATATATATATATATATATATATATATATATATATATATATATAGTTATATATATATTAATATATATATATATATATATATATATATATATATTTATTTGAATTGTTGTTGCCTGTGAACTATTTTTAACTTTTTAATAATTATTAGCAATAACAGGCTTAGTGAATCTCAAAAAACTCGATTTTATTAAAAAGTTCTTTGGTCAAAGAAACTCCAATTTTTCAAAAGTTTTGAAAAAGCCACGAACGTCGTGGCGAAACGTCAACTTTATAATAAAATCAAGTTTTTTGAGATTCACCAAGCCTGTTATTGATAATAATTATCAAAAAAAAATAAAATAATTATCACAAACCTTACATCATAACAACATATTTATTAGTGATGTTTTCAGCTCATTGTTCTATGTGTATTCTGGTCTTCCTCTTCTATTTGCTTCTGCTATTCTTACTTGCCTCGCCATTTTAGCTGGTCTATCTATAATAACTAGGTATCTAAACCACCTTAGCTTCCGGTAGAAATTTCACAAAGGTTTAATTTTTATAATTTCGTTGCATACTTAGCCTCTTCTAGTCAATCTTTCAATATTACTCATGTATTCCACATATATCGCTTTTTATTCTGTTTGATATCAATCAGCTTCTAACGCGTATATGTGTGGATTGATCTAAACACTATTTTGTACAGAGCAACCTTTTTTCTACTAACTTCTTTCTTCGCCAAAATTATGTCACCTAGACTGTGGTATAATTTAGCTACTTTGGTCACACGTCCGTTACATCCGCTTCAATATCGTTTGGTCTATCTATTTGTAGTCCTAGGTATTTGATTTACCTTTTCATATGTCCATATCTTATGTTTCTTCCATACTTATCTTCAGATTTTTCTTCTATTTTCTCCATATCTCTGTATTCATTATTTGTATGTTGCATATAGTATTATATCGTCTGCAAATATAAGTGGGGATAATTTTAATATCTGTATTTTATATCGGTTATCTAATTTTCACTTTTTCGATGTTTTTTCAACTACTTTTGTCACTTTACTCAGTATCATTATGAATTGCAGTGAGGTTCAAACACCTCCGTGACTCGGGTCCTGTACCTGGCTGCACTCGCACAGGGTGTTATCGTCGGCCGGCAGGCGGCCCCATCTTTGCAGGTTGGTCTTGCATCTCGACACTCCAGTTCTCAGTCGGTTGAGTGTTCGCCAGACAGCAAAAGGCAGGCTGCTGCCCGTGGCGAGGTCCTCCCTCGGGTCGACTTCGGGTGCGATAAGCTCGCTCCTCCACTGGGTGATGCAGTTTACCTCAGGTGGTCCCTCGAGCGTTCGTGTTCGTGAGAGGAAGCTCTTCCTGGATTTGAGGCGCCCCGCTGCTTGTTGATGTCCATGCAATGGGTGGCGGGGGCCCGTTTGCTCTTTTGTCCTCCCTATGTCTGCCGCGATCCTTCTACGTATGTGAGGGGGAGCTATCCCCGCAATTGGATAGAGCTTATGCACCGGAGTCGGTCTCAACCACCCCGTCACGATCCGCACGGATTCATTCACTGCGACATCAACCGGCCCCGCGTGTGCAGAGGCACCCCATACAGGAGAGGCATACTCCGCCGCTGACACGCACAGCGCCAATGCTGATGTCCTAAGTGTTGTTGGTTGTGCTCCCCAGGTTTTGTTCGTCAGCTTGCGCAGGATGTTGTTTACTTTCCCTTTGGGGTTCGCACAGTGCTGCTTAAAAGTCAGTGTTCGATCAAGCGTGACGCCCAGGTATTTTGGTGTCTGGAGTGTTTCAACTTTTTGCCTCGCCATGTTATATCCAGTTCTCTCCTGGCTTTGCGGTTGTTTAGGTGGAATGCGCACACTTATTCGGATTCGGTTTAAGTTGATTGTTCTCATAGTACTCGGCGAGTTCTTCCAGGGCGCCTGTCAATTTCTCCTCAACCTCCGCGAAACTGGACCCTTGCGCTGCCATTGCTGTGTCGTCGGCGTAGATAAATTGCCTTGTCTGGTTTGGCATTGTTAGGTCGTTGGTGTAGATGTTGTATAGAGCCGGTGACAGCGCGTTTCCCTGTGGCAGAATATTCTTCTGGACCCTCCATCGACTGTTCCTTCCCTGGAGTGACACGAAAAATCTTCTGTTCTGAAGCAGGGAGCAAACTATTGTTGTTAGTTTATAGTCCTTTGTGGTCTCATATACTTTTCCCAGTAGTTTCCTGTGACTCACTGTGTCGTATGCTGCCGTCAGATCTATGAACGCAACCCCGGTGATTTTTATTCTCTCGTAGCCATCCTCGATATGTTGCGTCAGGTTCAGTGCTTGTCCGCAGCAAGACTTTCCGGGTCTGAAACCTGCCTGTTGAGAAATTAAGTTTTCCTCCAGGGTGCTCTTAATGCGTTCAAGCAACAGGCACTCCAGCAGCTTGAATAAGTGGCACAGCAGAGATATGGGACGGAAGCTTTTGGGGTAATTTGGGCCTTTGCCCGGTTTTAATAAAGGAACGACTCTCGCCCTTCTCCACATTTTGAGTATATTTGTTTGTGTTACGCAGGCATTCATCAAATCCAGCAGCCATTGGGTAGTTTTTGGACCGAAATTCCGGATTTGCTCTACCCTGAGATCGTCCACTCCTGCAGCTTTATTTGACTTCAGGGTCTTTATGGATTCTCTGAGTTGCGCCATAGTAAAAATTGTGTTCAGGTGCTCTCTCTCGCTTTCGGTTTCCCGTGTTATTGGTTCCCGAGATCTTCTGCCAGTCGTTTCGCCATTCAGGAGCAGTTGGCTTGCTACCTGGTCTGGGGTAACTTCCGTGAAGCTTCTCTTCGGTTCCGTTGCATCTCCGCTTAGGTTCTTTACCACTTTCCAATCCCGTCTGCTATTCAGCTTCATGTCCAGGCTCTCCACAAGTTCACTCCATTAAGCTCTCCAATCCTCTGCTATGGCTCTCATGAGCACCTCTCCCGTCTCCTCAGCGAAGGGGTCCTCATCGAAGAGAGCCTGGTACCGGCTCAGCAGTGGTTTGGCTTCTTCATTTAAACCAGGGATGTATTCCGTTCTGCATCCCCTTGGGATGTTCTTCCTCGAGATTTGTTTCACCAATCGGATGAAGGAGTCGTATTCATCTGGTTTTGGGGAGATATTTCCTATTTCCGCGTCGAGGTCCCTGCTGAAAGCCGTCCAGTTCCCCCTCCTGAAATTGAACCGTTTTTTTAACGGGACCTGCTCCGGCTTGACCACCGCGCTAACAGAGCATATGATCGGCATATGTTGTGTACGGGGGATTGGATCGCCGACTTGTTTCCCGCATAGGCCCGCGATTCTAGAGGTTACAAAAATGTTGTCTGGATTATAGCCTCTCATCCACCTACCGCTGTTGAATGTCGATGGCAGCTTCGGGCCTGTATCAGCTGCAGATTCTTTGCCTCTGCCCAGGTCTCGAGATCCAAACAATTTTCGTCGCTCTCTTTGTAACCCCAAGTGGTACTATGATAGTTGAAATCGCCGATTATGAAATTTGTACTTTGGTGGCTGAAGTTGTCAGGCTCCTCGAATTTGAATCTAGCCTCGGGTGGCTTATACACTGATGTCACAGAGTACTGCGCCGTGCGGACCGTCAGCAGTTCGATATTGTCCCTTTCCGTCAGCGAGGCTGAGGCGACATTCACTCTAGGTCTCGCAAAAATTGCGCTCCCATTCTGGTCGTGAGGTCTCTCTACGATAATCTCCATTAGGTCTGTTTCTTGTTTGGCCTTGGTGTGTCTCCTGGATCAATAGAAAGTCACATGCCTGTTTGTGGCACAGGTCTGATAGTAGAATTTCTTTCTGTTCAGACAGGCCCTCGATATTAATCGAGATTGTTACCAATGGCTTTGAAAAAAACCGAGTTGGTGTAGTTGTTACCGTCATTTCTTGTGTTTGCCGGTGTTAGAAGGATTAGCCGTTGATGTAGATCAACGTAACCAGGGTACGCCCGACTGTGATTCTCATAGAAAAATCGCAATCTTCGGGGAGGCTCCTTCTGTGTACCTAACCATTTATCGTATCGATACATGTTTTATGAAACATAAATAGCGTATGTTCAAAAATTAAGAAAAACTGATAAACATAGGTGGGTTGAGTTTTTTGAGTGGTTGTTTATTGAATATTAAGAAGCAACAACTTTTCAATACTATTGGGAGAGACGAAGTTAAATTTATGAATAACGGAATTATTTCTATCTTTTTACCAGTACCTACTGTATTTTTAATTACAAATTGATCTTTTCTAATGAATACAATAATTCAGTAATTGAAATGTGAGTATATTATTTTTTTTGAAATCCGGACATCCTACTGCGTAGCACTAGGAATGATAAAACCCATCAACGCATGTGCATGTCGTAATGCCTATCTAAAAAACCCTATATTCTTTTATTTTTCGTGGGGAGAAATGGAAAAAAAAATTTCCTCATGAAATCGTATGTGTTTTATCTATATCCGTTGGAATTTTTAAAATCGGACCAGATCCCAATTTTTTGTCGTGAGAGCTTCGCCTCGGGGTAATAAATGAGATTCGAGATTTTGACATTTCAAACTCCCAAGCCTCCTATGAACACATAGTGATAGTTATTTCTATCACTACATAAAGAAACAATCAATTTACAAACGATGAAATATTGCAATAAAACTCATTACACAAAATATTCATTTATACTTGTATATTATACAGGTTGAGCCATCCATAACTTTCCACCCCGAATTTTGAGCTTTGGGATGGAATAACGAAAAAACGCTCGGACAGGTCAAATTTTGTTGAAAGGGGGACAAATAAAGGTGTTCAAATGAGTTTGATATCACTACCCCTCTATCCGCAACCCCTAACACCTATTATTTTTGAATAGGGAAAAGGGGCCGAACAGCACCTTGTTGAAAAGGCAATTCAATTTACTGCATGAGTGTATTTTTTTTTCATCGCTTTATTATTATACAGAGTGACTCAGTATTGCATCAACCACCAAGAATTTTGAGCTTCGGGATGGAATAACGAGAAAACACTCAGACAGGTCAAATTTTGTTGAAAGGGGGACAAATAAGGGTGAGTTTGATATGACTACCTCTCTAGCCGCAACCCCCTAACAGCTCTCATTTTTGAATAGGGAGAAAAAGGGGTCGAGCAGCACCTTGTTGGAAAGACAATTCAATTTCCTGCATGAGCAAATTTTTGCAATTTCTCGATCACTACGCGTATGCCAAACACATGTTGAAATCGAGACAATAACTGAAAACGTGAAAACAATAATATTTACAAAGTAAATCGTGCGCTCTCGTTTAAATTGAAATAATTGCTGTTAGGGTAGCGGCTAGAGGGGTAGTGATCGAATTCATTTTTTGACCCGTCCGAGCGTTTTTTCCATCTCAAAGATCCAAATTCGGCGTGTGAAAGTTATTGATGCAATACTGAGTCACTCTGTATAATAATGAAGCGATAAAAAAAATACACTCATGCAGGAAATTGAATTGCCTTTTCAACCCCTTTTCCCTATTCAAAAATAGCTGTTAGGGTTTGCGGCTAGAGGGGTAGTGATATCAAACTCATTTTAACACCCTTATTTGTCCCCCTTTCAACAAAATTTGACCTGTCTGAGCGTTTTTTCGTTATTCCATCCCAAAGCTCAAAATTCGGGGTGGAAAGTAATGGATAGCCCACCCTGTATATAAAAATCGTCTTTCACGATATTGTGATAAAAAAAGAAGACAAATAGTGAGAAATAAATACATTTTATGATTTCTTACACATTCGTTAAAGCCCTCTAGAGTTTATTGGAGGGAACATGGTTCTTGGAGGGTAGGTATTCATCAAAATTGAGATAGAGGTTTTTAAATTCGTAGATACGTAGAAGAGGACGTGCGGTATGGACTTTTTTCTCTAATCGTAGGCATTTTTATGTATGGAATCTTGCGCAAAATATGGATTGTGGATTGAGTTTATGTTAGGTAAGTGAACATCTCAATTGATTTCTCAGAAATTTTTTCGTTGAAATTTAAATTGTTTTTGAGGATTTCCGACAATTACGCATTCACATAGCTACTAGGTACAAATTCAGTTCGAAGGCTGAAAATTCGGTTGATGCTAAAGAAGTGCAATTTGGATATGTTTTTCTACTGCAATTTTTATGTCGTAATTTCATGCGGTTTTGCAGATATTCCAGCTCAAGATATTGACTTAGGGAGTTAGAAATTTTTATGTGAAAAACAAGGAAAATGAGGGGACACATGACCTTAAGTTTATCCACCGAGAGGAGTTAGTCATGAAGCATTGTTGAGTCGATTCAATGTGGTTTCATTGCAGGGTAGGAGAGAAATATTATGTCTCAAATTTTCATATAAATTACTGCACAACAGTATTGACTGCCCTTCACTCTTGTCTGCTCTGAGATTTCGTGTTCCGAGGCAAGCTTCCCGTAATATGGAACTATTCCACCTAGAGACTCCAAGGACGAACTTGTTAATGCAATCTCCCATTTGGTACATGGAGCATACATTCAATTCAGTTGCGAGTGAATGTGACGTTCAATTTGATTCACTTGCAGCTATTGTTAGGAGTTATGTACTTAAGTTGAATATGAATCTGATTGAATCGAATTGAATTAAGTTAAGCTAAGTTGTGTTTCCGTTACATCTTATATTATTTAATTATTATATTTTTTACTATGTAATTTTCTTTTCTCTTGTTATTGTTCTTGCTACTGATTTAAATAATAAATAATTTTATTTTTTGTATTAGGTTTAGTTTCAGCTTTCGGGATACTGGTTGATATTACTTTTGCATTAATTTTGTATTGTCTCATTTAGTTCATATTAGGTTTTTCTTTTTGTCTCTTGCGCTGTGGTTTGATTTCTCTTCTATATAGCTATAATTTAATTATTTTCTGTAATTGGGTTTTATACCTGTTGGAAATAAAGAACTTATCATTATTATTATTATTATTATAGACCGGAGCTCTGCTGCTGACAAGTTTTTTATTTGAATGCATTATTTTAATGCTCCATCACGACTTCTCCATCCAATGAATAAATCAGTCATTAGCTCGATCATAATACATTAATGGCTCATTTATTTATTTATTGTAGAAGTCCTCATGCAACCGGAAACTATTGCGAAAGCTTGGTATCGAAGAAAATTTTTGAAACGCGAAACCTTTATTAGTTTTAACATATTATAAAGTGACTTAGAGCTGCAATAATGAAACACATTTATGTATGCATATATATATATATATATATATATATATATATATATATATATATATATATATATATATATATATATATATATATATATATATATATATATATATATATATATATATATATATATATATATATATATATATATATATATATATATATATATATATATATATATATATATATATATATATATATATATATAATCTTTTGATAATTATTAGCAATAACAGGCTGGTTGAATCTTAAAAAACTCGATTTTATTAAAAAATTGACGTTTCACTATGATATTCGTAATTGAAATTTCTTTGATATTTATTGATGTGAAAAATTTGAAAAGATAAGGCTGCTTTGTCTTGCTAATTATTTATTATATGCTATTCAGTCTAATATTAACATTCAAAAATGTTATCATTAGATGGTAAGGGAAACCAAAGAAACCTTTACCTACGTAATGTTTGAAAATAAAAATAATAGGGTACTATTTATCTAACAACAAAGAAATCAGTCATGGGAAAACATTAAAGATGTGGAGCAAAATTATCGTAGGCTAATTATTTATTATATGCTATTCAGTCTAATATTAACATACTGGAGAGTTCAAACAATAAACCACAATTGTGTGATTGTCTTCCGTATCAGAGGATTTTGTTTGTTGTACTATTTTCATCTTCAAATTTTCAATCCAATGCTTGGCTACGCCGTTCTGATGAGGACCAAAGAGTCCGAAACACGTGTCAACGGCTGCTTCCATATAAATGTACTATACCGATAATTGTACTCCACATCTTTAATGCTTTCCCATGACTAATTTCTTTGTTGTTAGATAAATAGTACCCTATTATTTTTATTTTCAAACATTACGTAGGTAAAGGTTTCTTTGGTTTCCCTTACCATCTAATGATAACTATTTTGAATGTTAATATTAGACTGAATAGCATATAATAAGCAAGACAATTAATTAGCAAGACAAAGCAGCCTTGTCTTTTTGAAAAAAATTTTTCAAATCAATAAATGTCAAAGAAAATTCAATTACGAATATCGTAGTGAAACGTCAACTTTTTAATAAAATCGAGTTTTTTAAGATTCAACCAGCCTGTTATTGCTAATAATTATCATATATATATATATATATATATATATATATATATATATATATATATATATATATATATATATCAGGCGCGGATCCCGGCCCGAATTTTGGGGGGGGAAATTTTATATTTCCAAAATCCAAGAGGTACTGGTATTTTGGGCAATATTAAATCGAGTAGCTACCAATCAAAACAATTTGGTAGGGCCCAGGCCATTTGTGGGGGGCGGAACGTTCCCCCAGTTCCCCCCTCTGGATCCGCGCCTCTATAACTTTTTGATAATAATTATTAGCAATAACAGGCTTGGTGGCGATTTTATTAAAAAGTTCACGTTTCGCCACGACATTCGTGGCTTTTTCAAAACTTTTGAAATATTGAAATTTCTTTGACATTTATTGATTTGAAAAAATTTGAATAGTTAAAAAAGACTACTATGTTTCATCAAAATTTTTTCGGCTGTGGCAGTTCTCTGTTATTTATTACGTGCTATTCAGTCAATATTAACATTCAATTCTGTTATTAAAATTATTTTGATTTGGAAAAGTCAAAGAATAGGGTACTATTTATTATTTTTTATTTTCTGTGGTTTCCCCCACCATCTAATAATATATATCTATATATATATATATATATATATATATATATATATATATATATATATATATATATATATATATATATATATATATATATATCTATATATATACATATATATATATATATATAAATATATATATATATATATATATATATATATATATATATATATATATATATATATATTCTCTTGATAATTATTAGCAAAAACAGGCTTGTTGAATCTCAAAAAACTCGATTTTATTAAAAAGTTGACGTTTCGCCACGACATTCGTGGCTTCATCAAAACTTTTGTTCATCAAGAGATCAAAAATAGTTCACAGGCAACAACAATTCGAATAAAAGATATATATATATATATATATATATAAATATAAATATATATATATATATATATATAAATATATATATATATAAATATATATATATATATAAATATATATATATATATATATATATATATATATATATATATATATATATATATATATATATATATATATATATATATATATATATATATATATATATATATATATATATATATATATATATATATATATATATGCTTCAAACTTAATGACTATATTAACTTTGAATTAATCAACAAAAATATAAGTACAATTTGCATTAGTGCACTTTTCAATTAGTATATGAAGATGATCGAAAGTTCCAAGCTGCGGTGATTCAAATTGTAGAAATTTTATATTTTTGATAGATAATACAAAGGTAATATAGTCATTGCGTTTCATCATGATCAAGTGTGAAAAAAAAATAATGGCTGAAAAACAATTTACACGTTTATAAGATATAATACGCATGACACACATAAAACACGCAGGTTTCGGTGAAACTTCACCTTCTTCAGATGCTGAATGCAGAATCATTCTGAATTCTGAAGAAGGTGAAGTTCCACCGAAACCTGCGTCATGCGTATTTTATTTAATGAACTTGTAAATTGTTTCCATTAACCATTTTTGGGAAATGTCTATTAATTTACATCAAGTATCGGCCTTACCAACCAAATCAGTGGAAAGTCTTATAGAAACAAACTTTTGATGGTGTCAACTTGGTGAGCAAAATGTATGAGTATGTGTGAACTTGATACATTTTGGTTAGCAAACTTAAATAAAGATTGATAGAGAAGATACACATTTTATTTGTGAAATACTGACCTGCTTTTACGTGATTATTAATGACAACAAAACAAGCCAGGCTTCCCAGAATGAGCCCACACTGCCTCGATTTCATGATTATAACTGAAACAAAAGAGACCAATTAGGAACTTTATTCAATATTCGAATAATTGTTGTTTGGAAATGATACTGATAATAGGAAAATATTTTCGGTTCATTATCTTTTTAAATATCTCAGATTCCCTAATACAACGAACTCATCACATTCTATTATAAAAACAGAAATCATAAAAACCATATACATCGTGTATTTGTTTTTTCGAAAAAAGAGTTTTTGAATATATTGGTTATTTTTCTGAAGATGTTTATAGAAGTCAAACCTATGTCGCTTCCAGAAATAAAATTGTACCTGAATAAAAATATTTATAATGTTTCCTTTGTTGAATAGATTTTTATCAAGCCTTCATTATTCAATTTTTGCATGAAAAATGAAGGTTGATTTCATAAAAACATATTAGAATTCCTCATTCGATAAATCCTCAAATAATAAAAACTCATTTTCTTTTGGATACTGTCCAAATAGCTAGCAAAATTAGCATGAAAGCATAAACTACTAGTAATTTATGAATTGAATTGAATCTTAGTAACAATGTTTGACAATTTTGCAATGTCCATGTTGGATAGTCTCATTATCATTTTCGACAAAAATTTGAAAATTTTGAGTTAGATATACTTGAAATGATACTGATATACCTATCTTAGTTAATGTTCCCAAATAACATTTTTTTTTAATTTTAGCATGATATTTCAATTTTTCAACTTTATATGCCTCATACATTTCAGGATTCAGAGATTTCAAGAATGAATTTTTTTCCAATTTCTAACGATTTGACTTTCGATTTATTTGCGAGAAGCAATTTTTTAAATAGCTTTTTATTCAAGTTCACTTCCATTCTATTTAAGAGGATGATTTCTTTAAAATCCTGGATTAAATTGTCTCAACAGAATTTTTCTGATTCCTGAAACGAATCATTGTTCGATTGAATAGCTACTCAACGGAGAAGAATAATAGTTATTTATGTACTAAGTGCGTTATATACATCCTAACGCCCGGAGGGAAACATTCGGCCCGAGGGCCTTTGGCCGGAGGGATGAATGTTGCTCCTATAATTTCCATTTTCCTTCTCATAGTAGGCATGTCATTTGTTGATATTTTGACGTTTCTGAATATTTTTGTTATCATATTTAGTGAATGTCGTTGCTGCTTTCTCTGTGTAGTCTTATAGAAATAATGGAAATGAAAATGAATTTACCCAAGAATATCAGAGAAAATGCAGCCAAATAATTCAGAGTCGTATACAACAAGAATTATGAAGTATTTAATCAATGGAAGTTGCTTCATTTCTCCTCGTACAATTAGCGGGCGTTATGGTCCATTAAGCCCGCTCATAACGCCCTAGTGCATAATGAAAGTATTTATAGCAACCGTAGGTATCTAAGATAAAATCAACAAATAATATACAAGTGAAAAATAAAAGTATTTTGAGGAGCATACCTAATATTTTGAGGTGTGGACTAGGTATAGTCCGAATACCAAATGATTGTTCCAGTTGGAGCAATGCAATTAAAACTACAATGAATAGGAATGTCTTTTCAAAATTAGTAATGAAGGTTTGACCACCATCGGTAAACAATCTATATCATATTGAGACGTTCATATGTGTGAAGTTACATGAATTGAACTTTTGTTTTCTATTTATAAAACGAGAAAGTGCTACCATATCTTGAACTTAAAAATCTGACATACGTGCTACATTCTGATAGTAATTAGTCTTAATTTGAACGAATATCGGTGTTTTAGAATTCGAAATAAACAATTTGCTGTTATTTTTTTAATCAAAATTCGCCAAATTTGAGAGATGAAGTTTTTAAAAGTATAAATTCTTGTCGTACAATGACAGTTTATGATTATCCTTGTTTGTTGTTTGTTCGAGAAGCCAGGTCGTTAGATGATATAGGTTAAAAGGCATTCAAAAGTCAGTTTCAGAATATATGCACACGTTAATTTCTTTATATAACGTCAGAAAGTTTACCTCACAAGAACTTTTGTGATGTATTGACGGTATCAGTTCTAATATAAAGAGTATAATGAGAATTGAGAATAAATCTTTTTTGAGTTTTGTAAGCTCCAATTAATTTAATATAAAATCATTCTTTCACGAAGTAACTTCTACCAGTAATTGGAAAAATTACTACCAAGTACTAACACATACACACAAATATATGTATACATATATATATATATATATATATATATATATATATATATATATACATATATATTATATATAATATATATATATATATATATATATATATATATATATATATATATATATATATATATATATATATATATTTATATATACATATATGTATATATATATATATATATATATATATATATATATATATATATATATATATATATATATATATATATATATATATATATATATATATATATATATATATATATATATATGTCACCAGAAGATAGTATGATCCGCAAGTTCATAAATTTCCTAGGAAATTTATAAACCTTCGTAGGATTCTAAACGAGAGATAAACTGTATTATTTTACGCCCACATTTTCGCAAACTTATCAATTTACGACGTCTCGTGGTAAATTTATAAACTAAGGGATCTCCATTCGTAAGATTCTAAACGGTTAGACCAATCACAGAAGAGCTTTTAATTGTAGGCTTCTTTAAAATACGGCAAATAATACACTGCCATCTGATTGGTCGATGTTGACAGTCTATCATTTTAATGACTTTTTCAATTTTTTCCTCAGTCCATTCCGACTTCTTACTATTTTGGTCATGGCCACTAAAAAACTTTAGTAGCTTCACTATCTTCACCATTTTGGCTATCCGCAGCTTCTAGGCCGCTCATTATGGGTCGAGTTTAGCAACCTTAGCAAAATAAAACTATTTTCACAGTTCCAACACAGTTAAAACATTAAAAACTTCACAAAAACACAGGAGCAACCGGTTTGTTTATGTTCCGTGGCGAACAATTGCGGTGAAGAGGAAGGAGATTGAACACGTGACTTATTCAACCAATCAGAGCTCACATGGCGTTTGGTTATTGCTTACTTATTATTTTACGTGTGAGTTCGGTAAGTTTATCAATTTGCGAAAATGTGGGCGTGAAATGATACAATTTATCTCTCGTTAAGAATCCTACGAAGGTTTATAAATTTCCTAGGAAATTTATAAACTTGCGGTTCTTGTTATTTTCCGGTGACATATATATATATATATATATATATATATATATATATATATATATATATATATATATATATATATATATATATATATATATATATATATATATATATATATATATATATATATATATATATATATATATATATATATATATATATATATATATATATATATATATATATATATATATATATATATATATATATATATATACATACATATATATATATATATATATATATATATATCTATATATACTATATATATATATATATATATATATATATATATATATATATATATATATATATATATATATATATATATATATATATATATATATATATATATATATATATATAGATATATATATATATATATATATATATATATATATATAATATATATATATATATATTATATATATATATATATATATATATATATATATATATTATATATATATATATATATATATATATATATATATATATATATATATATATATATATATATATAAGTATATAAATATATATCTTTATATAGGTAAAATTATCAATATCTTCTCAAATAGTTCTATATTCCAGAAGATTCTTATTACTAAAGCCTCCACTAAATATATATATATATATATATATATATATATATATATATATATATATATATATATATATATATATATATATATATATATATTTGTCTGATAGACGTATCCAGTCCCGGTACGTTCTTAAGGCGACCTAAGACCTACATGATCCGTATGTTTTTTTTGAGTATATATGTAAAAAATGAGCTCTTTTAAAATATAACTCTCTAGGCACATTGAGAGGGGAAAATTTTTTTTTCATTCAAAAAAGTTGTATATCCGATAGTATTGTTCAGACCCAATACATTGCGCCAACTTTTCAATCCCACATATACTGCACCGGTCAATACGACCAACGTTTTCGATCCCAGCACTGTTGCCAGATTGTCGAGATCAGTCGCTATGATTTCAATGTATAAAAGGGATTGAAATAGTAGGTGTTATGGCAAGAATTTGTATATGTGTCAGTGAGTCGACGGGAAGACTAAATATCCTCACGAAGTGAACAATTTTCTTATCTGTGAAGATGAAATTCCTCATTCTCATTCGTTGAATCAATTTTTTATTTTCACTCACCTCATACCCACTAAACTCTATAAAATTTGTTGCCTACTGAAAAATGTCTCACGTTATTTATGGACGCCCCCTAATTAATTCTCCATCTTGGATTTTCCGACATATTAGTTTTAGAATTACGTCACATTATTTTTCGAGTTACTCTCAACAAGCCCTTCCATTTGATACCCATATTGTAGAAGTCAATAAATATAACTATTTCGAAATCTTGGATGGTCCGCCATATTGGATTATGAATAACATCGCATTATTTTCCAAGTTACTTTCATCAAGCCCTTTCATTTGATATCCAAATTGTAGGAGTGGATAAAAAGTACATATTCCGCCATCTTGGAAGGTCCGTCATATTGAATTCAGAATGTCGTCAAAAAACTTACCGTGTATTGTCATCTAAACTAAATGTATACACAAAATTTCAGATCAATCGGTTGAAGATATCTGCTACAAAATTGAGTTGCAAGATTCCACCCGAACAAACATACATAGCAAATATTAAATAAAAGCTTTTTCTACTCCACCCATAGAAAGTTACGAAATTCGTACCTACATGTCACCAACATGTAACATCCTATTTTAAGCTCTGTAATGTAAAACTGCGATTTACTTCACAGTAAACGAAAAGTACGCTCACGGCTCAAGAGCCAATAAGGTGAAATCTGTAAAGTGAATCGCACGGCGAATAACCAATAAGATAGAGCCTTAGTAGTTAGGTACCACGGAAACGAATAGCAGCCATAACTTTTTGACGTTTCGTAATTGATTGATTAAAAATATCATATACTTAATGGAATTCGAAGTTTTATGGGAATGAATACGTTCGTAGAAAAAGTATAGTACACAACTCGAGTGTTAAGGCAATTACGCACTTGTTAGGTAGGTATTGTCAGGTATTAACTGTTTTATGTGGCAAACATTCAGAACGTGGTTATTTCTGACCGTGAATTCTTCTACGTTTAGAAAGCTTTTGAAATCGAAAAACTTGTGGAAAATGATCTTCTGCACAGTAGACTTGAGTCCGGCCTACTCTCATAGATGTAACGCCCTTTATCTCGTGAACCAAGCATTTCCCGATAGAGGATTTTCTCGACTCCAAATTACTCATGGAATAATAACCTACTAAGGAAAAACATTCCAAAATTGTCTAGTTTTCATAAATATCATACGAGAAATGGGGAAATACTGTTTATCACTGATCACTAATCGAAAAAATAGGAGAAAATTACCAGGGATTGCAGAATGTCATGAAATGCAGCACCGTGTCTGGAAGAGCTAATATAGGTGAAAATGCCACAGTACAGAAACAGCCGATGGATGATGAGAGTCTGGGTCTGATAGTAGCTCTACGCATACCAAATCCAAAAAAGGAAAAATGGAAAAAGGAAAGAGAAAACAACAACGCCACATATGGTCTGAAGAGAAAAAACGATTGGTTCTGACCTATTTCAGAAACCATATTAGGTCCAAAAAGGCGCCACGAAAAAATGAATGCCAGGACTTTATAGTGAAGAACTCGTCCTTTTTTGTAGATAAGGATTGGGTAACAATAAAAACCCTGGTTTACAGTACCTATAGACAACAATAAAACCTAGTTGAATGGAACAGTGATTTTGTTATAGCTGAACTCAATTTTGAAGTTGGATAAATTTGAAATATTTTTGAATAATTTTTTTTTATTTTTCTGTTATTAGTTTTTAATTGCTGTCTCAAATTGAATATTGAAGTCAGATTTATATTATTTTCGAATGACTATTTCTGTTATTATTGTGTTGTTTGTTTTTTATTGCCGACTGAAACTGAATTATAAAGTTCAATAGTTTTAAATTATTTTTGAATAAAATATTTTCGTTATTTTTTTGTTGTTTGTTTTTTATTTCTTATTATTTTATTGCTAGCTTGATCTCAATATTGAAGTCAGAAAGTTTCATATTATTCTTGAATGAATATTTCTGTTATTTTTCTGTTGTGTTTTTTTATTTACTACTGAATATTGAAATGAAAAATATTTATATTATTCTAGAAATAAATATTTTTGTTATTTTTCTGTTGTCTATCAATATGGTGATATTCCGATAATTGCCCAAGTAAAAACGACAGACGCTTGACTTAGGATTATTAAAAAAAATTATGTCTTGAAGTTTCGAAATGAACCATTTTTCATATAGTCGACACACTTTATCGTCTTCATTGGGTTTGTATAAGCTTCCATAACGGAGAATCTGCAGTTCATATTGATATCAAAAGAATCCAATAACAAATCTACGAGTCTATTCGAAATATTCACTGAGACCCATGACGACGTTTGTCCATACGGGGATCGTATAATATAAGTCCTCGAATAGTGTATTTGAGGTGTATGAATGGGTAACAGCGTTGCCATATTTAGGGACCCAATGCGTTGGTTAACTATACGAATTATATACAGCAAGTAAATGTCTACTGAAGCGCCCTCGCACTGGCCAAACACTGAAACTTTCTGTATATAATCACATGTATAACCGACTTTTCAGACCCGGCTGAAAATGCACCCCTAGCATACCCTCAACCCCCTCATAACGATTCTATAGTCGAACGGTACCAGTCCCGAAGCCGGGTCTGACAACGTCACTTTTGGACTGAAAAGTCGGCGGTCGAGTATACCGATTTGGGTCTGTATGTGCGGTCAAACAAATATATATATATATATATATATATATATATATATATATATATATATATATAATAATAATAATTATAATAATAATATATATCCTGAAGGACATTACATTAATGTATAGGACACGTCAAAACAATTAACATAGAATTAACTAATTTCTGTAGAAAAATATTCTTCCAGAGTATAGAAACATTTATTCAATAATATTGTGGTAACTTCCTTCTTGAATCTTGATCGACTTAAGGACTTGATCCAGTTGGGTAGGTGATTGAACAATTTGATACCTACATATGTTGGACACATTTCAAATTTAGAGGTCCTATGAGCCGGAATGCAGATGGTGCAATTATGCCGCGTGTTATAATTGTGAAAACTGTAAGTCGTATCTAACTTTGACAATTTTCCGTGAATAAACAGTAGACAATTTAAGATGTAAATACAAGGCAATGATAAAATTTTATGTTGGATAAATATCGGTCTGCATGATTCTTGGGGCTTCAAGTTGAAAATGAGACGTATACATCTTTTCTGTGATAAAAAAATTCTTGCACTTGCTGCCGAATTACCCCATAGAACCAGGTTATAGTTCAAGTGAGCGAACACCAGGGCGTAATAAATAGTGAGCATGCCCTCCAGAGGCAGTGATTGCTTGAGGCGACTAAGAGCGAAGAAAGACCCATTCAATTTTCTGCTGAGATGTTCGACATGACAGTGCCATCGTAAATTTCTGTCGACGTGTACACCCAGAAACTTGACGCTGCCAGTAGATTTAAGTTGGCTGCCATTGAAATCGACAACAAAAGGTACATCAGGAATAGATTCCAGCAATTGGAAATTGATTACCTCCGTCTTGCTCAGATTCAACATATGTGAGTTACGATAACACCAGTCAGAAAGCTCTCGGATAAGTATTTCGCATTTGGTTCTCCACGGTCGTCGCTGATACTCCCATTGATGTGTCATCAGCGAAAAGAGTAATCGAGTCGGCACTAATATAATCAGGAAGATCGTTAATGAATAGTAGAAAAATTAACGGTCCCAAAACCGAACCCCGAGGTACCCCCATAGATAGGAGATAGTTTCTAGATCTGCAATTTTTATTCTCAACAAATAAACAGCGGTCGGACAGATAACTAGAGATCCACTCCAGAAAAACGCCCCTGAATCCCACACTGTACATTTTATTCAAAATGAAAGAAAACTGCAAGCAGTCGAACGCTCGAGACTGATCAAAAAAAAGTCCTGCAACATACAATCCATTATCTAAGCTGGCATAAATAAATTCTAGGAATTGGCAAGCGGCCGTTTGTGTAGATTTGCCACTGCGAAATCCGTGCTGGCAGCTAGATATTATGGAGAACTTATTGGGAAATTTTACCATTCTACTATAAACTATTTTCTCGAATACTTTGGACAGGATGCTAAGAAGAGAAATGGGGCGATAATTAGCCATGTCAGTTGAATTGTTCTTCTTGTACACAGGAATTACTTTAGCAGTTTTTAATATCAGAGGAAATTTCCCTGATGTTACAGATAAGTTAAATATAAGTATAATATATATATATATATATATATATATATATATATATATATATATATATATATATATATATATATATATATATATATATATTATATTTTACTTCTCTCAAAACTAAACGTGAACGTACAACAAAACCTATGTTTTTGATATAAATTAAGTAGTTTATTTGAAAAGAAGATTTGTTTTTACTGTAGGGGGGACGTTGTGGTCCGTCGCCACCGCCGCTCCCCTTTAAGCCAGTTCATGAGGATTATTATTTTTGACAATTTTCTTCAAATATAAGGAAAAACCAATAACTAAAACAATAACGATATTTCAAACAATCTATTTATAGATCAGTCTATCTATGTTATAAAATACAGGTGCATCAAATGTTTTGAAAGCCCCAATTACAGGAATATCTTGAAAGATACTTAGTATTCATTGTTATGATGACTTGTTGAATAATTTTGAACTGATTATCAAGTTCTCATATAATCTTTCAATACCTAATTTTAAAAAAATGATCGAACGAGATACAATTGTATTTTCAAATATTTTTAGCTTTGTAGTTTTAAACATTAAGTATTGAAAAAAGAAATATCATTGACAATAATTTGAATTTTGAACTATTCTCCAAGGCACTATAACAAGATTTGATTAGAACTGTATCAATTCACACAGTTCACAAAACCTGAATTTTGAATTTAATTTATTATGATAAATTCAAATCACAAATAGTTCATTTTGAAACTTTTATTACGGTCCACTAACAAAAAAAGTTGATAATATCATACCTTGATATAATATCAAAATAACTTCAAATCTAAAACAGTGCTCACAGGATTTTTATTCATACCGAAGATTCGACCTCGATATTTTAATATTCAGTAGCTTACAAGTTCATTTGTTCTGTATGTAAAGACGTGTATATAGGTCAGATTGGTCGATCGTTTAAAACAAGATTAAAAAAACACCAACAATCTATTTTGGAAAATAAAACGGATTCAAACCATTGCAGCAGAAATCGCCACTCTTTTCCACAATAAGTACAAATTGCCGAACGGAGCTGAATTGAATTATTTAGAATCATTGAAAATTTCCACACTCAATCAGAATAAAAACGAAATTGGATTGCTGAAGGACCAGACTGATTCAATTTATTTCTATATGCTTGATAGCATGTGAGATAGTGAGCAGAGTGGACGCACGATTCTCTACTCTCGTAAATTAGCTAAACTATTTTGTATGAAACTCATAAAGCGCGATGATTTTTGGTCAGCGTTTTCAGCAAAATGCTTTATTGAAATAACGTGAGTATTTCCAGTTTCTATAATAAAAATTTACTCCGAAAAAGACGTTAACAGTTTTATTTTCTCAAATTTTCCATGGACGAAAAGACCCGAAGATAAGTTATATCTACAGAACATCTGTCTGCAGACTGGTCTTATTCATTATTTCATGCCAAGAATAGTAATGAACTCAATTAAATGTGGTGCATGTAAACAAACCATAGGAACTAAATATTCACGTGTTCAATGCTCTGGGGACTTCGAAATGTGGTTTCACGAGGAAACAACTTGCTGCTCTTTGGAGGAAAAAGATCTGAAAGCGGTTATTAATAATAATAAAAAGGCTCGACATGTGATGCCTGTGATAAATTGAAGGATGAACCTAAAGATATGTCAGATGATGATGACGAAGAAGACATTAACCTTATGAATCCTAAGAGAAGTAGCAAAAGACCCACGATCAACAGATATGAATCTAAAAAAAATCAGATTACATATAAAATGGATTGATCTTGGGAAAACTCGGATTGATGGAAAAGGAAAATAAATCTTCGAAGAACGTTTTGAACTTTTTCTAGAAGGAGAAAGAAGATATGAGGACCTAAATAAATTTCCTGAAAATGAACATGGAGTTAATTAATGAACAAGATGCTTTCAAATCAAACAGTTATTTCTGGAATACCCTTAGCTGTGAATACTGAGGAAAAAGTTTAGAAATAATAAATCTGAATCTCACCAAGAAGCTGAATATTGTAATATTGGGAAAGGATTTTGATCGCTACACAATCGGTAGAGATATTCAGGGATATGAATAAGCAAGAAATGAGAAAGAAGAAATTATGCAAGCAAAAAAAGATGGTACATTGAATCGCGGGAACTAAGAACTCCAGGAAAGCAGTAGAGTGTTCATTAAGGACATTGAGAACATAATAATGACAGACCAGCTAATATTCAAAAAAACGAAGGAACTAAAAAAAAGGATGAAGTGAAATTTGCAAGACATAAAAATGGAAGCATATATGTAGGAGAAACTGATTCGAGCCAATCCATGAAAATTTCGAATGAAAAAGACTTATAGAAAATAAAAACACAAAAAAACCAAAAATAAAAAATCTCAAGTAATAACCATCTTATATCTGAACATTAGATCTATTACTAAAAATTATGAATTGAATAATTCAATATGTTATATAAAAAGTTCAATTATACTAGTTATAAATATCTTTTTAGTGTAATGAAAAGAGTAACATATAAACTTGTTAGGAATACAAAAAAAGATTAAATTAAAAAAATATTGCTACAAATAGCAGACAAATATGGACACATATAAACCATACACTTAATGTGGGAAAACATGCAAAGTGAAAAAACTCAGAACAGGTGATAAAATTATAAACAATGACATAGATGTTGCAATTGAATGAATTTCATACTACGAATTCAATAAAACTGCTCATAAAACTGAAAAGCTACCCCGATTCATTTAATGAAATAAAAAATGATAAAACCATCTACTAGACAAAATGTTATGAAGAACTCAAAAAATAGTAAATTCCCTTAAAACTAATTCTGCTGGTGAAGATGATACCTTGACTGCTAGATATATTGTACAGATCTACGGCGTTCTGGAAAACAAAGTGCTTGAAACAATCAACTAAGCACTAAAATCTGCTGTCTTTCTGAGTAGGTATGTGTAAAATTTCGAAAATAATACCAGTCTTTAAAAAGGAAGTGAAGAGGAAACAGGAAACTACAGACCAACCGCCTTGAATTCTACAGTTTCTAAAATTTTGGAAAAAAAGCGATCGATTAGATACTATTAATCACCTTAACTTTATAAATGAGTTGGAAAAACTTTTTTTGCAAGGACCGGCATTAAAACTGATAAAATCAGTTCTTCTAGGTAGATTTCAATATGTTACAGTCAATGTAGAGTTATAATTGAAATACTCCAGGGATCACTGCTTGGACCTCTGTTACACCTACCTGTTGTATGTAGAAAGCTTGTCCCTGGTGGATCTACCCAGCCATCATTACATATTTGCTGATGACACTCTACTTATATATTCCATAATAATCTAGATTCTAGATGATCTAGAATTACTTGTCAACAACGTACTTTACACTTTCCATAAGTGGTTATGTAATAACAACCTAGTTATTAATGGGGAAAAAAAATGTCTATAAGTTACTTAGTAGTTTAAAAACAAATATGCAATATTTCTCTTTACATCGACAATGCAAATATTCGTCAATGCAAATATTCGGAATTGATTAGTGATGATGAGCTAAAATGGAACAAACCAGTTGATGTTTTAATGAACAAGGTCGGTAGTGTTTTTGGTGCATAAAATATTAGGAGATTTACTTACTACAAGAGATAGGAACGTTTTCTATAATACATATATCAGCAGTGTTCTGTGTAACGTACTTGTGAGCTGATATACCAAAAGACTTTTCATTTTTGTCAAAGCTCACTTTGACGAAACTTAGTTTTAAAAGCAGTTTTGAAGGCATGTCTTACTTGATTAAAAAAATAATATTTTTTTGTGTTACACACAATGTCAAAGTCGCAACCAACTATGGTAATTTTTAAACACCTGAACTATTGAAAAAACTAATAATCAAAACCCTGTTTTGATTATTAGTATTATGTAATACATAATTTTGAGTGAAATTTCATATAGATTTTAAGCAAAATATAGAAAATGCCTTGATGAGAAAAATATCAAGTTTATATTTTATCTCAAAAACTGAATATAATTTGACATTTTGGTTTTCAGTGGTGGATTGGTCTCTGAAAAAGCTAAAAAAGTCCCCTTTCGACATTCGAAAATTAAGATAATAAAAAAGACGTATTAAAAATGCTCAGAAACGACTTGACGTATTAAAAAACGGTTTGGTATATAAACTTGTCTCGAAAATCGAGCCCAGGACATGACTATTCGTTATCGCCATTTATTCTAGGAGTGCCCTAAACCCCAAAATCCCATCGTAATTGGCCCACCCTGTACTTTGTTTGTTTTTCATTTGTGAGAGCTGCAAGTTGATTAGCAGATTAAATGTATATATAATTATATATTATCCACATAATATATTCCAAGAACTTTTAAATTATCAAGTTGAAAATCTCATTTTAATAAGCTGCCCTTAATGTATTTTATTCGAAGGCCATTATCTCCAATAACCCTACCAGAATTTCCTGGAAAGGTACTTCCGGTATAAAAGGGATATATTTTCATTTTGTTCTAAACTCAATCTGCTAGTTGATGGTCGTATGACCGAAATTGCAATACCAGTATCTAGACGTAAAAAAAAACTTTTGATTATGAAGGGAAAGATGAAGCTATTAAATTGGCTGCGGAAGAGATTTTCAAAATAATGTCATTATATTTTAAATAAGACAATGTGCATTCAAGCTGTAAATCGAGATCATAAGAGCATACTTGTTTTCTTGTGAAGCATGAATAGATTGGAAGAATGTAGTGATTGTGAACTTTTAATGCAGTCCAGCGACATGCAAAAAAAACTTGTAATAGTGTCAAAAGTATCCAATATTGATGGACACGAAAATTTCTTGGTGCTTAAATATATAATTTGAAAAATTTTTCTTTCAAATTATATATGTACTAATTTGTACATCATTGCCGAAGTAGTCCTGAGAATTATTGCCACTGCCACCTCTGACAAGCTGTAGGTTCTTCCAGAAAAAAAAAATTCCAAATTCAAAATTTCTAGAACAAATTTGAGGAATTCATTAACACAAAATCGTTTTTCAGTCCTTTTGTTGAAGCTTCAAAAGTTTTTGAGCATTGAGCATCTCTAGAGTCACTACAAACTCTGTTAGAAGGCAGTTTTTGTATGAATTCTGTCGATGTTAGGAGGGCAAAATTTGGGGGTTTCAGATGTTTCCAAACTATATGCATTTTTTAAGATTTTCAAGCTTCTCATTCCGCTACTCCAAATTGACTTGGTTAAGTGAAAAGAAAATAAATCGGTGCAATGCGAGTGTCAATCTTCGGTTTGTCACCTGGCGAAGGTAATCTATATGTGATTTGAAATTTTGCAATAAATGTTGCTTAATTGGCCCGTATCAGATTTATAATCAACACAATCTTTGCTTCTATTTATATGACACATTTCTAAGAATAATCTTTTTTTTTATAATTATCCTGATGGTCAATAACTTTTACGTTATGAAAATCAAATGCATGTCCTGTAATTTTTTGGTGTTCTACGACTGCGCATGAATTTTTTCCTAAGCGGCATTCGCTTTTATGTTGGGTGATACGTTGTTTAAGTCATTTATTTGTTTGGCCGATGTAAGTACCTTCGCATTCTAAGCATGGAATTTCATAAATGACGTTGCTCTTGAGCATGGTTGGTGTTTTGTCCTGTCTGGAAAATAATTGAGAGACTGTCACTAGGTTATAATTTGCAACCTTCAAATCAGGGACATGTCTGAACAGTGTCACCATTTTCCGTGTTACCTGGTTTATGTTAGGTATCTTTCTGTATTTTATTGTCTGTCTATCTATATCTTCTGTGGGACCATCGTCCATGTTTAGGATATCCGTTATTTATGAAGATTTCAATAAGTTTTTTCAGGTTTTTTTGTAGAAAAGTTTCATCACTCATATGTGTTATTCTATTCTTCATTGCAATTACTGTATTGTATTTTTGTTTCTTTGGATGGTTGGAGTGAAAATTAAGAAATCTTCCGGATGCTGTTGGTTTTTGATACCAATCTAAGATAATATTACCGTCGTTTTGTCTTATTACTTTTGTATCTAAAAAAAGGTACACTCTGCTCTATTTCAGACTCCATCGTGAATTGCAAACGATAGTTGAACGAATTAAATATTTTCAGTGTCTCTTCTTCACTCCCTGAGGAAATTGCTCAAATAATGTCGTCAACGTATTTGTAGATAAAAGGCAATGTGTATGGTAGCAAAGGAATGACGTTTTTTAAAAGGTGATCCAGCACTAACTTCGCTAGAATATTACTAATAGGGGATCCCATAGGCGTACCAAAAACCTGTCTATAATGACTATTGTTAAAACTGAAGAATGTGTTGTTGAATATAAAACGAATTAAAATGAAAACACTTCCCTGGGACAGTGAGGTATATTTTTCAATCCTCCGCCATTCGAGATTCAGAATGTCCATCACTAGATCCAAAGGTATGTTTGTGAAGAGATATACTACATCCAAAGAGACCAATACGTAGTTCTCGGGTAATATTGTGTTGCGAATTGTATTTACAAAAACGAATGTATCTTTGATATAAAGGTCATCATCTTCTTCATTAAAAACATTACACAAGATGTTAGATAAAAACTTTGAAATTTCGTAAGTTATGATGAGCTTCATTTTCCCGACAGACCGCTCACCTGATATCCTAATATATATATATATATATATATATATATATATATATATATATATATATATATACATATATATATATATATATATATATATATATATATATATATATATATATATATATATATATATATATATATATATATATATATATATATATATATATATATGTTCAGAAAGATTTCCGCGGTCGAAAGTATTTGAAAAACTTGGTTCTCGGGATGAACCGCGTAAAAGATTTGAAAAATCTCGACGTTTCGGCTCCTTTTGCGAAGCCATCTTCAGGAGAATTAGAAGGGAAAATAATTCAGATACGTGGCCTCAATCTGCCTACTCCACGAATCGAATTAGGAGGAATCGGAAATAATACGATTGCGTGGTCTCAAACTGCCTACTCCACTAACCGTACTGCTTCCTGTATTATTACAGAACGGTTACAACACATATCAAATCAACAAGAACATACGCAAACACACAAACATCACCCCACCTCTACCACGTTCCAATCCCACTGACCAAGAATCTACACCTAAATTATTCCTTCCTTACATCAAAGGAGTAACAGATAAGATCGCAAGGTCTCTCAAAAACACAAACATCAAAACGATATTCACCAAACAACAAAAACTCTCCCATCTAATCAGATCCGTCAAGGATAAAATTCCTAACGAAAATCACGGTGTTTATGAAATTCCCTGTTCCAATTGTCCTCGTTTTTATATAGGACAAACGAACCGACGAA
>JARQZK010000147.1:80000-174318 GCA_030704885.1 Cynegetis impunctata
ATATAAATACATATATATATATATATATATATATATATATATATATATATATATATATATATAATTATTCATTCGAATTGTTGTTGCCTGTGAACTATTTCTAATCTCTTGATAATTATTAGCAATAACAGGCGTGTTGAATCTCAAAAAACTCGATTTTATTAAAAAGTTGACGTTTCGCCACGACATTCGTGGCTTTATCAAAACTTTTGAAAAAATTGAAATTCATTTGACATTTATTGATTTGAAAAAATTTGAATAGAAAAAGACTACTATGTCTCACTAAAGTTTTTTTCGGCTGTGACCGTTCTTTGTTATTTATTACGTGCTATTCAGTCCAATATTAACATTCAAATCTGTTATTATTAGATGGTAAGGGAAACCACAAAAACCTTTACCCACGAAATGTTCGAAATAGTTTCAAATTATTTTGTATTTGAAAAGTCAAAGAATAGGGTACCTACTATTTATCTTGTTTTCAAAAATTTCTCATTGCGGCTGTGGCCGTCTTCAGTTATTAATTACGTGCTATTTAGTCCAATATCAACAGAGAGGTCTGTTGATATTAGATGGGAAGGGAACCACAGATACCTATATAAATATATATATATATATATATATATATATATATATATATATATATATATATATATATATATATATATATATATATATATATATATATATATATATATATATATATATATATATATATATTTATATATATTTATATATATACAAATATGAATAGAAAATATGGTCTTCAAAAAATGAATAGTGCTAAAACTTCTGATTTAGTAGAAAAATATATCCAGAAAGCCTTCATATCATTTCGTTATTTTCTAGATGAGTATATTTATATTCCGAAATGTTTTCCTTAATGAATAATACGAATTATTAATGAACGAAAAGTGTAGTTGATGATCATAATCATTAAACATTACTAAGTTACTTATAATAAGATCAAAATAATAATAGCGTCAGACATGCATTATTATTTGTGAAGAAATTGTACCATATCTTTATAATATTTTTGTTTTTTTTTACACTATATTTTGTTAACATGACAATTGTTTCGCCAATACACAGTGGCTTCTTCAGATGTATAATACATATGTAATAGATGAACAAATAATAAGATAATACAAAAAATATGTATTATACATCTGAAGAAGACACTGTGTATTGGCGAAACAATTTTCATGTTAACAAAATATAGTGAAAATCAAAAACTGTGAAGTTTTATTTACAATATTATAATGGATTTTCATCAAGTATCGGCCCAACCAATAAGTTATAATATCTTTATGAAAATGATAATTTGATAATTTTATCGTCCAGCCAATTAAAGAATATTCTCAAAAGATTGAATGTTTTTATATTCTTTGATTAAAATACATTAATACGAAAATTTATAATTGTTTTTTGCTAATCAAAAAATTATGTTAACTCCGGGGATACCCTTTCGAATAACATTTTTTGAACGGACCTCTTCTTAACCATAGGCATTTACATTGTTCTAGAGACGTTATTATCTGAATAATATCATGAACACTACGTTATTATAAATATTGGTAGAAATATAATTATATATATATATATATATATATATATATACATACATATATATATATATATATATATACATATATATATATATATATATATATATATATATATATATATACATAGATATATATATATATATATATATATATATATATATATATATATATATATATATATATATATATATATATATATATATATATATATATATATATATATATATATATATATATGAATGAGTGTATATAAAAATTTGTACCCTCATTCAAAAATATTGCGCGCACGGAGGAGTGTGAGGTTTGGCACAGTTAAAGATAATATAGTGAAGAAGGGCAAGAAGCAAAAAAGAAAGGAAGCACACGTGTTTCATTCCTCCCTGAAGTATGTGTCAGACAGGCGGGCAGCTTGAGTTTGGGATTAACTCCTTCAGCCAGAACAGAGGATGATACACTTGTATGTACAAGTGCATAAAGGATAGGTGAGACGGGATATTTATGGAACATAGGAAGTGTGGGTAAGGTTCAGGGGATTACTACTGGCCCAGCATTCGCCTTGTAGATTTGAAAGTGGTGACATTACCATGAGGAAACCTCTGAAAAATCTCATGGCAGACCAGTCGGCCCCGGGGTTTGAAGCCGAGACCTCCCAAATACAAGCCTAACGTACTCGACTAACTAGCTTGGTGGGCAAGAAGCTAAATTTTCTATATAATATGTGTTTCTTCGAAGGACTTCTTCTACGCCTTCACCATTTTATATAATCAATGTTTACATTCTTACTGCCAATGTCAAATACACAATATTCAAACGAAATTTAATGAAGTAGTTACGGTCGAATATCGACCACTTAGCGTCCACAAGTTTGGATGAAACATCTTACATATTAATAAAAATGAACATTTTCATCAGGATGTTGAGCAAAATATAAATGGGAAAATGTTTAATAAAAAGAATTGTAGGATTCGTATTGAATGAGTTATTTGTTTTAATTCAGAATCTTTTGCAGAGGTCTGGTACCTATAAGAATCCGCGAAACACAGTATGAAAAAATGATTTCTTCACAAAAATAAAAAAATATTTCTAACGAAAGCGGAAAGAATAAAAGATTAAATTCGTAGAATACTCCTTCTTTTGTCTGGAGAGAAAACCATATTTTGTTGTGAGTAGCTTGTTTCGAAGTCTTTCTATATCAAAGAATTAAAGTTGATACTCATTACTTTCGAATAAAAAGATAAATGGTAGCTTCTAGAATATGCTTGAATAAAATGCGTGTTGAGTTTGATAACCTGATAATGGAATAGATTTTTATCACAATCGAATAATTATATGAATGTGACACAATGCTAACATGGTTGGTGACTGCAGTCAGAAGAAGTTTAACTTCTTTGTCGAAAGGACTTCGATTATGATGAAGAAAAGTGAAGTATATTTGTGTATTTGATAATTGAAGGAGTATTGAAGCAGTAAAGAAGAGGAAGACTCAGAAGCGCTTACAGTAGAGAAGTCGTTGAGGATTCAAGTTTGAGCAATTTCTGAAATACTTTCTGTTGTTGGATAATTCGTGTATGCGAAAATGAATAGACACTGTCACAACAGCATAATTTTAAAGACCTTATTGTTTGAAAGTTTAACTTTTTGTAGCACATTAATTAGGACCTTTGTCTTGAATAATGGATAACTCAAGTCTCCTCTCATCATAAAAATGCATACCTACATAACTCACTGTTTGAACTGATGTTATAATGGCTCTCCTGATAATTGGTTCATTGTCTTTTTAATTTTTCGGTTTGATTTTGATGAAAGTATAGTTATATTTTTTATTTTTGAGATGATATTTTTCTTGTGTTATTCTTCATTTAGTTTTTCGTTCTCAAGTGTTCTAAATTTGGCAAAATAGAAAGATTCTTTATATTTCGTTGTTGCTCTTTGTTCTTGTACTTAAATAATAATCTTCACGGTAAATAATGATACAATAATCATCTTAGTTAAGACTTAAGTAAGTTAAATTTCCAATAGTAGAATCAAAAGTTTCTCATAGTCATAAAAAAATGTCATGTTTGGTTTTATCGAGTAAACCTTTGATATAGTTCCTTTACGAAAGGATCAGCTGTTTGTTAAGAATCAAATAGGGTTACACTGCATGGCTCGGTTATAATTCATAATTGAGCTCTGCCTTTCATATAAAATACCATCAGTTTCGTGATTGATATGTAAATTTGAATACTCCAAATCAATATTGGGTTCAATATGTACCACAAGGAGAAAGTTCTTAAAAATAATTAGTAAATAATAAAATTACTGTACGGGGGAAAAATATTTATGATATAATATAATTATAATTGATAAGTAATAACATAGTTATTTTTGTTGTTGAAAAAACAACAAAAATAAAATAGAAACTTTAAGCAAAGAAATAAACAAAAAATTTGAAAACACATACAAAAAATAAGAACAGAGATAATAAATTATCACACAGAAAAATCCGGCGGAGTCAAGCAAGCATGGAGAGAACTAAAAGAGAGTACGGACTGGATTTACGGCATATCATATCACAGATCTAACAAACGTAAGACAAATAGAACTGAAATACTGCAAACAGCTACCAGTTACTACAGAGAATTGTGGATGAAGAGAAATCGAACGAAAAATGCTATCAATTAACTGGAAGTGAGGAAGTGATCCCAATGATACTAAAGGAAAAAGTGAATAAGGCCATCAAATCACATAAAAAAGGTATCTGGTGAGGATCATATTTCTAGTGATCTTCTTATAGATTCGTCCAAAACAATACTGAACACAATTACCGACTTATTTAATGAAATTTTAGACACAGAACAAATTCCTTCACAGTGGACCACATCAAAAATAGTTTTTCTGCATAAGAAAGGTAAGAAATATGATATAGCTATTGACAGGCTGATCATTTTGATGTCAAATGTCTATAAAATATTCTCCTACTGTTGCTAAATCGATTAATAAAAAATTTGGATGAGAACTAACCCAGAGAACAGGCAGGTTTTCGTAGCGATTTTTCAACCGTCGATCATATACCTACATACACTAAAACAAGTCATCCAGAAATGCGAAGAATATCTTATTAATTACTATTTACCATTTGTAGACTATAACAAAGATATATATAAGATTCGCCGATGATCTGATTTTGATATCAGAAGATCCATTGAGCTTACAAAAGATGCTTGAAGAGCTAGTCTATCTCAATAAACGCTTCAAAACCTAAACTAATGACAAACCGAGATAAAACACCCATTATAATAAACAACAGCCAAATAGAATAAGAAAATGAATACACATACCTTGGTCAAATAATATCACTTACAGACCTATCGACAAAAGATTCTGCTCTCTGAAAGAAGTAGTAAAAAATCCTCAAATACCACAAAGGCGAAGAAAAAGATCTTTGATTCATGCAATCTACCTGGAATGACATATGGTTGCCAAACATAGAGCATGACTGAGTAAAACTTCAAGAAACTAGAGACCTGCCAACACAACATGGAAAGGAGCATGCTCAATATCAAATGAAAAGACAAGATACATCTGAGAACTTTAAGAAGTAAAACCAAAGTGAGTGATGTATCATACTGTGTTAAGAAACTCAAATGGAGGTGGACAGGTCATATGGTTAGAAGCAAGAAAATAAATAGAATAGAGAGATGACAGAGTGTTGTCCAATATAATAATGATAAACGGAGAAAAGGTGGACTAGGTCAAAGATGGGAAGATAATATCCGTAAAACGGCTGGGATCACTTGGATGTCCGAAACCCATAATCGTAAATTATGGAAAGCTTTAGGGGAGGCCTATGCAGGATTGCAACACAATCGCGACATCGCTGTCAGTATCAGAAATAATTAAGTTGAATTAGTTTAAGAATATTATGTTTAGTTTTATAACATTATTGTAAATTGAATAAGGTTGTGAATAAAGGCCATAATAATAATGACATCATTCATTCTTTTTTTTCAATGTGGTCAATTATCAAGTTGTAATGGCTGAATAAGTTAAATTTAAGTATTTAGACCTTTTCGAAAGTAAATTGTTTCAGGGGTTTAATTACCTACGTCTAGACATTGAACTATTGATACGATTCCTGTGAACTATTTAGAACTATGCGCCTGCATATATATATATATATATATATATATATATATATATATATATATATATATATATATATATATATATATATATATATATATATATATATATATATTCAGATAATGAATACGTTAGGAAATTCATCTGAAAAATTGTTGATTTATCAGACCAACAACGGAGCTAGTTTTATGAGATCTGAAGACATGAAATTCCCATTCCTCCTTCAAAGCAGAATGTTAGGACATTCAACGCCAGCATCATACACGATGGTAACACTAGGCATTCTGTTTCGAGCAGAAGTAGACTATTATCTTCATGATAGACGCTGTATTTGCATATATATATATATATATATATATATATATATATATATATATATATATATATATATATATATATATATAGATTCACATATATTTTCACATATTTTGTCATCCGCCAATGCTTCTCTCAACCAAAGAAACTAATTAAATTAATTAGTTTCTTTAGTTTTTTGCTCCTTTATGTTTGAATTTTTTCTTATCCACGTAAGTTAATTGAACCTTTTATTGTACTGTACTACCAATGTTTGTGGTTTTCTTTTGTAGAATTTTGTATTGACAATTAAGTTGATGATGAACCTATGTAGGCTCGAAACATGTGCTTTTTACCATCACTTAATGATTTGATGGTATAAATAAATATGTGGAGACGACTTTGTGCGTTTTTCTACAACGTGAATATACACCACTCTACTTTGGAAATATGATGGACTTCTATTACAGGTTCAAGAAATAAGCATTTAGTCCGATAAAGGACTCATATGTCCTTCTTGGCTTTGACTGTTATAGTCATTAGCCACCACATTCTTTCTCTGTTTGTACTAATCACTGGAAATTTCAGTACCCAGTATCAATTAGGTACATATCAATAAGACAATAGGAAAATACAAGGATACTACGCCAAGGGCCTCGTCTAGGCGATTTTTTCTTCTTACACATACAGAATTTGAGCCACGGAAAGAGGATATATATACACAGGAAATAACATAAGGGTAATACCATACCGTCTTTTTTTATATTTTTAAGCCTATCACTTCGATATGTTCAAATAGCAACTCATATACTCCCAGGTTATTGAGAGCTAATAAAAGATTCAAACTATAGGGTTGGTAAAGTTTGATCAATTTGTTCATAGTCGACATAAGTTCCAAATTTTGATGTCTGTAGTTACTACGAGCTAATATAAGGTGATCAATTGTTCCTAGTTCTCTGCACTCGCAATTTGGATCTTCTTTCAATGTAATGTTATACATATATTGTGGACAGATTGCGTGACCACTTCTTAGGCGACACATAGTTCCAACAAACTTCCTTCGATTCCCAATCATTTTATACCATGTCCGATTTGAAGGTACCGGATTAATGCTCATAGGTTGCACCCCTTTTATCCTCCTGGAAGTCACGTTGCCATTTTTCCACAATTGTCGCCATCAAACTGCGCAAATATCAGAGTACCCACATGAGCTTTCACCCATAGAAACTGTATGTCTATGTTCTGTTGTTTAGGGTTGAATAGAGATGTTATTATTTCTTTATGAATATACGAAAAACTCATATCACACTTCAGGTTCCTCATTTAAATGAGTGCACTCTGGCTGTTTGAAATAATTATGTAGCGATTCAATTTACATGCTTGGGTACGATTCTCAATGTACTTCAGTGCCATCGAAATGGAGAATAATTTCCCATGGAAAATAGAGAAGTAATTGTTCAGAGTTGATTGAATATAATTATTTCTAGAGGAATCAAAAACTGCAGCTCCAACTGGAGAATGAGGTGATTTAGAAGCATCAGTAAATAATTGATAATATTCGGAGTAAGAGCTATGTATTATGTTCAGAAATTCCTCTTCTGCTGTTATATTATTGTATACAGGTAAATGAATTTTAGGAAGAATGAGAAGAAACTTATAACTTTATAAAGAAATAAAAAACTAACTTTTCACAGGTTAAAATAAAAATCTATTGAGTAAACGCGTTTCGTCATAACATTGACTTCATCTCGTACTAAACTATGGTATTACAAAGCAATCTATTTATACGAAAATTGAACATAACAGAGGGGTACTTAGAGAAACTAAATAACAATAAGCAATTCATTCTGAGCTATTAGTAGGTACCTACATTGAACAAATTAAGGAGAGGAGAAGGGTTTACTTCAATCTGGTCGTTAACTAAATTTCCGGAATTTTTATATTTATTTATGTATAGGGATTTCCAACAGTTGGTTTTATGGAGACTATTTTCAAATTGTAATATATTATAATTGTGATTAAAGGTATGGTTTTCTTGAATAAGATGACACGCATAATTAGAATCAGTTTTCTGCTTAATATAGCTACGTTGGTGTTCGTGTATTCGAGTTTTGAAATTTCTAATTGTACGTCCTATATAGAATTTTTCACAATCGTTACAGTCGAGTTTATAAACATCAGTACATTCATCTCTATGAATTTTTGATTTGTTGTTTTTAATCAATTTTCCAATGCTATTATTGGTTTTATATGAAATTTTGAAATTTTGTTTTTGAGAAAACAATTTCAGATTTTCGGAAGTTTTGCCCAAGTATGTTAAACTGCTAAATACTCTACTTTTTTCGGATATAAGTGGGTAAATTTCTGAAATTGCCATTTTGTATTTTTTCCTCTGAATGAGGCTGTCAATCATATTAGGTGAATAACCATTATTTACTGCCATTTGTTTAATTATATGCAATTCCTTCCGAAAATTAGCTTCGGACAACGGAATTTTGAAAAGTCTATGAATCATACTATGATAAGCCGCTAATTTATGTGAAAAAGGGTGTAGTGATGTGTTATGAATTGTAATATCTGTATGAGATGGTTTATGAAAAATTGAAAATTCGTGTTTGTTGCTTTTTCTGGTAATAGTTAAATCTAAGTAATTAATAGAATTATTCATTTCAGTTTCTAGAGAAAATTTAATACGAGGGTGTATGGAATTAATATAAGTAATGAAATTATCCAATTGTCTATCTGTACCAGTGTAGCAAACAATGACGTCATCAATGTATCTATACCAATAAAGAAAGTATTTACTGCTGAAGTGGTTCATAATAGTTTTCTCTAAATTATCCATAAAGATTTCTGATAACAGAGGGCTTAACGGATTTCCCATAATCAAACCTTCCTCATTACTATAACACACGTTGTTGAAACTGAAATAATTTTGTTCTAAACAAATTTCTAGTAAATGAGTAATATCTGACTGTATAAGTGGATGAACATTATTAGAAATAAGAAAATTTTTGATTAAATTTACAGTTTCATTAGGCGGAGTGCTAGGAAACAGATTGTTCACATCTAAAGAAAATAATTTTGAATTGTGAGGTAATACAATATTTTGAATGTTTTTGATCAACTCGTTTGAATTTTTAATGGCGTACTTGGGTTCAAATTTCGTATATTTCTTAATTACGTCAATCAAAAATTTTGATAATTTAACGGCTGGAGCTGTTATATATGAAACTACTGGTCTGATGGGATAACCATTTTTGTGTAATTTAATTAAAGAATATAACTGAGGCGCTTGTGGATTAGTTATGACTAACTTTCTTATATCTTATATTGCTTAGAAACTTATATTGCCTAGTAAAGGGTGATATATTATGATCTGTCTCAAGAAACTCTGAATAAGATTTCGCTGTAAAATAACAGGAGGATATAATTGGATCCGTTTTCACTATCCAAAACTTTTCAGTTAATGTTTTAATAAATAGTTCATTAATTTAATTTATAACGACGCTACTGGTAGATATTTTTCCTGTGATGAATTTTAGAGTCAAATATTCTCTACGTTTGCTGAGAGGAATTTCCGGATTCAGAGAGGACATCATTTGGGGTGCTTCTCAGGAACCCAATACATTTTTTCAAAGATTTTCGTTGGAGGCAGTCTATTGGTTTCAAATTACTGACAGAAGCAGATCCGTTAAAAGAACAACCATAATCAATAACTGATCCTATATAACTGCGATAGAAGAGAAGGGCGATGTTTTGATCCGCACCCCAGTCGTTAGGGAACATACCCAAACTACGTGACCCGTTCAGGGGAGGGAGGGGGGTCTTCAAAATACTACGATTGGTCACAGGGGCGGGGGTAGGGGTTAGGTTTTTGTCACGTAGTCAATGTCCTCTGGAAACGTGTTCGTTGAACATGATTGAGATAAAAGATAAATGTGAATAAAAGAAAAAAATACTTTCGTTTTAGTAAATTAAGTTCTTGGTACATAGGTTTTTTCTTCTTGATAATATTTTTTTCACCTGTAAATTATAGGTATGTAAATGATTGCAATCTACCTGGAATGACATATGGTTGCCAAACATAGAGCATGACTGAGTAAAACTTCAAGAAACTAGAGACCTGCCAACACAACATGGAAAGGAGCATGCTCAATATCAAATGAAAAGACAAGATACATCTGAGAACTTTAAGAAGTAAAACCAAAGTGAGTGATGTATCATACTGTGTTAAGAAACTCAAATGGAGGTGGACAGGTCATATGGTTAGAAGCAAGAAAATAAATAGAATAGAGAGATGACAGAGTGTTGTCCAATATATGATAAGTTTTAGTAAATTAAGTTCTTGGTACATAGGTTTTTTCTTCTTGATAATATATTATTTATGGCAGGTATACCTCAGAATCTGAAAACGTTTTTCTATATTCTTTCTGATATAGTTGATATGTTCCTTCCATATTAATTTTCGGTCCAAAAGTATCCCTAAAAATCTTACTGCGCTTTTATGCTCGAATGAGACATTTCCTATGCTAACCTAAGCAGGGTAATTTATATGCTTCAAAGAAAAGGAGCATATTACAGATTTTGAGGTAGAGAAACAATGACCATGATCTACTAAGAATGGAGAGAATTCAAGAAATATTTAATAGAATAGATACACAAACAGAGCAATTCAAATTTTTATCCGAATATTTGGCTTCACAAGATATGAAGGATCTTTGATTGTTTTGAATGCAGCGAATGACAATGATACTCAAACGTAGTATCATATGCATGAATTATATAGAATAGTTAACAAGATTAATTTAAATTTATGTTTTTTCATCTTCATATTCATTTTCCATATTTTATGTTTCTTTTCAAATGTTTGTCTTTAACGTGTTTCCTGTCTTTTCGATAGATTTCGACAAGGTAGTATTTTCATACAGAAATTAAATTTTCGGACAATAATTCCATCACATTTTTGAAAGGGCCTGCTGCGGAAGCGTGAATTTCATTAAGAATGGCATTTTTATATTAAATTATACATAATTCACCTCTGCGTCTTCACGTCGTTTGTTAAAAATTTTTTTACTAGATGGTTTAGGAAATATGAAAGGAAGCACTAAAGAAACCAACATTAGAGGTGGACCATTGAAAAAATTAAAACCGAATTATGTTAGTGCCTATTTTCTCAAGATGAAATAGTTTTAATGAATTTTATCACTTGGAAGAATATCTTTCGATACATTAATGTATCAGAGTGAATTACTTGTCTAGAGAATTCTATTGAAAATAAATTATGTAATTCATATTACGGGGTGTTAGCCTATTCGCAGTGATTTGATAACAGGAAATTTTTGAAATATGCCATTAGTGAAGCATGTAGATGTCTTTTCAATGCTTCTGATAAGTTCATTTTATGTCTTTATTGACTGAGTGTATTATCCCAGGATTATTCACATCTTCAAGATGTTTTCTTCTGAATTAAATGCTCAACCATGTACCAAGTATATTTATTGTAAAGTATTGATGCTTTATATTAAAATTAGTTGTCACGTAATGCGTGACTTTCTCAAAACTTTCTTTAGCAGAAATCTAAACTAAGCAAGAAGATCTCCGTTTCAGCCAACAATCATCTCTTATTGTAAATAAAATAAAAATAAGTGAATGAAAATACAGCATAGGCAAAAACTGATAATTCAAAGCTTTCGCTTTTCCCAATAGTTGATCATAACATATAAATATGAGTTGAATAGATAAATAATCTGAATTTAGGAATTTCGAAAATAATTATTTATTACATTTATCTCACTGTTCTGTTTCATGTCCTACTTTATTCATACACTTGTTGTAATGGCCAGGTAAATTCTGAATCCCGGTATCATTAAAATTTGGGGGATGAGTATTGAACCAACAAATTGCACACTAACAGTCAATGAGTACTGAGAATATGTTTTACTTAATTGAAAGAGAAATTTCATTAAATTTCCCATAAATTTGCTCTCATACATATTTGACGAGTTTCCAACGGTAATGGAGTGATACGGTATTGAAAATCTATATATTTCGAAACAATTATTTTTATATCACTCTAATTTGGTTCTATTGCCTCCCACGATCGTATATTAGAAATATTGTGAGTAAGGCAATAAAATTTCATTCAAGTTGATGTAATATGTTGTCACTTCATCTTCAACAAATCAAAAGTTATAGAATTTCTGATCTGTACAATTTCGATGTTCCTCTAGCCTTTCAGTGCACGGGTTGGGTCTAACAGACCGGGCGTTTTGTTTTTATGGCGCTATTTTATGATGTCATTGAATTGGGCGAGGAGCCCCGCTGTACCTTTCCGTAGGCTCCTTCCCTAACGATTAGTATTGTTTTCAGTCAAGTTTATTACTTAGGGCAGCGTTACTCAAAGTGTGCTCCGCGGAGCCCCGGTGCTCCGCAAAGCCTCCGGTAGGGCTCCGCCGGCAGTCATAATTGAATGAATACATACAAGTAGAACCTATGTATATGAATAGAGTAACCTAAGATGAAAATAAACTACCAAAACGGAAAGCCTACTTATAGGTTTCGCGGATACATAGGTACATTTAAATTTAATACATTGTTAAGTAAGCGCCGGACCTATTACATCGCCATCATAAGCTCCCAGACTACAAACAATAGAAAAATAAACAAAAATCTGCAAAGCATCTTTCGACAGTGCCACTTTCGAACGATACAGTTTCGCGCCGGATTGGGGATCTCGCAGGATACATAAAACAAGAACTGGTCACACTTCTTCAAAATAACAAATTCGTCTTGCAAATGGATGAGTAGACTGAATTGCTGAACTGGCCATCTTGCTAGTAATTGTGCGATATCCATATAAACATTCAATCGAAGAAGAATTGCTTTGCTATCATCGCTGCCTACTAACGCCCTAACAACCTGAGGAGACGGTTTTAACACGATTAACATATTTTTTGAAGTAATCCAACTTCATTGGAATAATTGCATCGATATTTGTTCCAATGGAACCAAAGTAATGACAGGTAGAACAGCAGGAAATCACTATCTATCACGAATAGAAATACTCGTAGAAGCGCCAAATTGTAGTTCCAGTCATTGCATCATGCATAGACAATCACTCGCGTTTAAGAAAGTGCCCGCCAAATCTAAAATTGGTTATTGATGAGGCGGTAAAAATAATTAATTTTGTCAAATCACGTACACTGCAATCTTGATTATTCTCAATATTATGTGAAGATTATGGTAGCAATCATAAAACATTACTGCTCTATAGTGAAGTGAGATGGTTGTCTCGGGGTAAACTTTGACAAGGCTTATTGTACTAAGAACAGAATTATAAGCTTTTGTTACAGATATTTCTTTCAATTTAAGAGACCGTTTGTCCGATAGAAGCTAGTTATTTAAACTAGCATCTTTAGCAGACATGTTTGAAAAACTTAACGAATTAAACCTGTCACTACAAGGAAAACAGACATAAAACTTCAATGCTAACAACAAGATAACCGCCTTCAAAAGAAAATTCGATTTTTGGATTACTTGTTTTGGTCAGAGAGAAATAAAATGCTTTTCATTACTAAATGAGTTATCCTTAGTCACCTTAGTCTTAGTGATACAGAATTCGTGCAATATTTCAATAATCTGCGAGTGACTTTTGAATCTTACTTTCCTGAAGAACATAATATGAAACTAAAAATGATCTCATGGGTTGAAAATCCTTTTTCATCCAAATTGCAGAAGACTGAAAATATGTCAAATCAGATCTATGAATCATATTTAGAAATGTCATCGGACACAAGCATGGAATCATTGTTCAAAACAATTTCACCCGATGATTTTTGAAACAGTGTTCGTGATGAATATCCACAACATGCCAAAAAGGCTTTGAATGTTTTTCTGTCGTTTCCAACAACGTACATGTGTGGAATGAGATTTTCAGCGTTTACAGCTACAAAAACAAAACATCGCAATAGACTGGATGCCGAACCACACATGAGAACTCAACTTTCTTCTATCAAGCCTGACATTAAGCAGTTGATGAGGAATAAAAAACTCTTTCATTCCTCCCATTAGATGAACTTAATTATATCATTTGCTTACTAACTTACTACTTACTGTATAAACCTTTTTTTGTATGATGGATTATTGATAAACAATACGCATATAACTGATTTTGCTTTTAGGTTAGAGGAAGGGCTCCATTGAAAATTTAGTTCTTTAAAAGGGTTCCGTCACCAAAAAAGTTTGAGAACCGCTGACTTAGATCACGAGAAACGTCTTGTCATACCCGACCCGTGCGTTGGTGTAAGTATTCGGGGAATATTCGAGTTATTTTTTAGTTGTCTTTTCTGTAATTTTCTGGACAAGTACTCATTATATTTTATTTCATTATGGATCCTAATGAAGTTGAAGTAAATAGACTTGGTAAATTGTTCGAGGATTTTTAGAACACGAAATATTGTAAATATCTTAAAACAAAATATTATGGCAAAGAATGTAATAATTTCTTATGTTTAGAGCTTGTAGTAATTTTTTGTTTCGAATGTAGTAGGCAAAAGTATTAGATATTTTATAAGAACTTTTTTATTCCTGTTTTTGAATTACTTGTATTATTTCAGTTAATAAAGTTCATATGAGCTCTTGTTCAGAGAATCCTAAAATCGTCATTTTTTGTTCAGGCATTTTTTATCAGTTTTGTATTTTTCTTAATATTGATGTTAAAAAAAGAATAGGGTTTAATTTCAATTATAAAAATATTGAAAAATGAGAATATTGGCTTTTTTATTATTTGAGTTGAAGAAAACTCTCTAATACTTCAAAATGAAACATAAATGAAACTAGAAAAAAAAATTTTCAATAAAAAAATTATATATTGAGTTAGGGTCTGAGAGACCCGACCCGTCTACTGACGTAATTTTTTTCAACCCGTGTACTGGAAGGTTAGAAATGAGGAGGTATATTGAGAGCCTGTTGCGTGTTGACTGCGGTAACTTACAATCTTGATGAATAAATTACTTTACCAAAGAAAAAAGTTAATTGAAATTGAAACAAAACACTTTTTCAAACTCATAGCTATTATTTTATCATCATTGCTCATGCAATTCAGACATGTGACAAAGAAGTTCAACGATACTTTTCTACAACCACCCCTGTCACTGTCAAATCCTTTCTTGTATCTGCAAAAAATCATCTTCAAGATTTCGTCTCAGTAGCAATCAACTGTGAGAATTTGGAAACTAATAGTCAATTATTTTCTCTCAACCTCAATTCGCGCCCCTCCATTAGTTTCCTTCACTAACCGCAGGTGTACGTGATGGTATGCCTAAAATGCATTCTACTCAACAGCAACCTCACTTAGAGGAAGAGTTGAGAAGAAGTTGTTTGTAGCGGAATTCTTTGAAAGATTTGTCTATGGCTGAAGCGCAATACTTCGAGAGTATTAGTTTGAGTGGTCTCAAGTTTACACTTGAGAACTATTAGAGATACCCAACTAACCGAAACGTCGTGTATATTAATTGTATGATTTTATATTTTCTCACTATTTTCCAACTTATTATTTACTTATCTCATTTTATTCTTTTTCCAAAACTTCCATTAAATCCTAATAATTCATTGAATTTAATTTTTTTCAGCTATTTTTCTTTTTGTTGAACTTGCCATTTACTTATCAAATTTCTTTCTTTTATTTTTGTTTCAGATATTTTATTGACACTGGAAGTAGATAATTCCACAAATACACTTCGAGAGTACGTATGATCCAGGCTGTATCAATGTAGTAAAGAAAAAAAGAATAGCAGGAAAATGCCTTAGCAGCACATTGTATTATTTTGACATTTGTGTACAATTTCATAGAACCCACTTTATTTTTGTCTTTCATTTTTCCTGCTGAAGTTGTTCTGCGGAATATACACTCATCTTGAAATTCCTCCTTCCAAGTTTCACCACCAAATCAGTTAGGGTTTTGGCTACCAAGATAATAGTCAACGTTCTTTCTAATAACAGCAACCAAGTAATTTTGCAATTTGTTGATAGCAGTAATCACAATATCAACACCAGCATATTTTTTTAATTATTTTAACAAATATTGAGCTTCCATTTCAGAAATTCTGTAACTTCTGTTTGACTGAATTGGCAAAAGTGTGTATCAAATTGATGCAAATTCCTTTCTTTTAATTTTACTGAGAAACTATTGTGAGATACACTACAATCAAACGTTTGACTGCGGTTAAAATTAGTTTTTTGAAAATTACTTATTTCTAATGATGTATAGCTCAAAAATCGTCGAGAATTCGACAAATACGTAGAGAAGCAATTTCATATGAATTAGTTTCCATAGTTCACTGTTTCTGTCATATTAAGAAGATAACCGATGGTGATTGGAAGTCATTTTGAGAGTACCATTTGGCAGTACTTGTTATACGTTTATTCTAAATCAAATAATTTTTTGGTGGATGTTATCAGATAGTGTAATGAAAAATAAATCACTCAGCTCAATTTTTTTTGAATAAAGTACGCTTGAAGTTGTTTCTTTATAGTCACTTGAAAGAAGATCAATTTGCAGTTGAAATTACAACCTCAAGAGTTGAAAACTTAATCTCCAGCAAAGGTAAAACTTAAATCGTCATGAATCCTTCATATAACCATATAAAGAGTGGTTTGTCACAAAATAATTCCTAATAGACTCTTATGCAATTAGGAATAATTATTAACGTTAATGCTCCCTTTGAGAGCCTTAATACAACAATAACGACGAGACATATTCGGCAATGTTGAATCTCTCTTTTATTAAACAGTCCGACTGGGGAATACCAACATGCCTAAACATCTATATTATTTCGACTAGGACAAATTGTACTCGCTATTTTTGTCTGCATTCATACTCTGAATCGAAATGAGTTTACGGGGGTATTTGATAAGAACAAATAGTAAAAAACGGGTCGTTATACTCTGGGAGCCAGTAACAGATTTACATAACCAAGTTCCTCTCAAGCGATAATTAGTAGAATGCATCAGAGAGTTGTATCATAAAGCTTAGTGAGCGTCAGCTACGGTTCCGTGGGTGGACGGAGCGGTGGTAGCCTCCCACGCACGAAGAAAATTTATTCAATCATATTCTCCTCAGTAAAATACGCTTGAAAGGTCTAAGTTATACTGATGATCTGGCTACAAAGACCCTATTGTGTTGAAGTGTTGGAATTTTGAGTCGAATCCTAATAAATTTAGTACTTTTCGATTTAATTTAGTAGCATAGTATTCTTAGTGAAAATCTAGTATCCTCAACCAGTGGCGCACCCAGGAGGGAGCCATGGAGCTGAACACCACCCCCCCCCCGAGATTTATAACAGTAACAAAAGAATTGAGATTACTAAGATAATGATTGTAAAACGAGCTCATCTACTACTATAAAATAAGCCCACTGGTCATTATCGGTCTTTCATTAGATCTATTATGATGTACGGGATGTGCCTTTTTTATTTAAATTTGAGGAGTGAATGTTGTTTCTTACATAAATTTTACATGTTGATTTAGAGAATTTTATACAATAGCTAAATAAATGTTTTGTTTCATATACAACATATATTTAAATTTATATTTAATGAATAAATTATTCAATTTCTTAATTAGATGTTACATTTTGATTCAACACCCCCCCCCCGAAACTCAATCCTGGGTGCGACCTTGTCCTCAACCAATATACGCAATTTTGTTTTGTGCGCTGCGCTCAGCTCAGTGTTTCCTTTACTCTATTCGTCTTTTGACGTTCCGTCAAATTTTTACCTGGCTCCCGGACTATTACAAAAATATCCCGAAAATGATTTTAATTATCTGACAAACAATTCTTTCATATGATATATTTTTACTTTCTACTGTCTCTTAGGCCCCGTTGTCTAGATATGCTTCTTATCATGAGAACTTCAGTCTACATATTTGGTATCAACATTTTATACCAAAATTGGATACAGATTATTCAATATTTCAAAAATATTCATGAGGAAAACATTTACAGCAAAATTCCGCCTGATCAGTTCATTATTTCCGGAATTGTATAATTTGGTTAACTAAATAGTTCTGAAACTAAAACAGTTACAGAGTTTAAACCGTATGCTGAAAGTTCAATAAAAATTTTATTTATTATTGAAATAGTTAATGCTTGTAGAGCGATTGAAAAGTGTCGTGTTCAAATCAAATTCGAAACGAAATAGGTATCCTTACATTTACAGGATATTTTTGGTAATTATGACTCTATAAGTGAACCAACTGATGAATTACATTTTCTAGGGATCGGTGTTAACTGTAACTTTAGCTTGAACGACCATGTTATCACCAAGTCAGCTGCACAAAAGCTTAGTTATCTATTTCATGCTAAAAAGCTGATCACGCCAAAGCTGCGTTTGCTGATTCGTAAGGTTCAAGTTCGTCTAGAATTGGAATATAGTTCTCATGCTTGGAGCTCTACACCTTGCACTTACTTGATACAATTCAAAAATAGACCACCCGTTATTAACCGCTCATCTTCGTTCACTCGAACATCGGAGGAAGGTTGCCGATGCTCATAATTGTGTTCCGTTAGTTACGATTTGTTGTGGTGTAAATCCAGCATGAATCCTCATGTACTGAAATCATTTCGAAGCACTTAGGGTTATAAATCTTTCGCCTGTCCCGAGAGTTTCTTATTAAAAAAAACGCGTCAGTAGCAGAGCTTCGACACTGAGGTCGTATTTCTCATATCTCTTCAATGCATCGCATCAATGTACAATTCGAACAGAATAAATTATAGCCACAGAAACAAAGAAACCGAAATTAAATAATTGATTTTATTATAAATTTCGCGAATTGCATCGCATAGTGCGCAGGTCGAGACGCGATTTTGACGGAAGTCTGCGAAGTGCAGCGCTATTGAGGAAAAAAGTTGAAACAAAAAAAGGATGGTACCTCAATATCAACTCAATCTACAAACCATATTTCAAGCCACGAACTCAATCTGCAGAAGCTGTGAAGGTGAGAAAATGGAACTTCCTTAACTCAATACTGTAACGACTGGTCCTGGTTATGAAATAATGCACAGGTTCATCTTGCACTTTAGCCTTTATTTATAGTAGACTCTAGACTTCTCGCTTAACCCTCGGGCAGCGTGACGAGTGTCTAAGTCTACCTGAGTCTAACTAAGTCTAACTATCAGAGATTCCCTCTGGTTTATATATCATTACTATACAAAAATACCAATGACATGAGACATCGGCCTCACGTAATGTGTAGCTTGTTTATAAACAAGTACGAAACATTTAACATTCTTCATCAAATACTATATACTTACACAATATTGACACTGACCTACTGCACTACAATACACTTGCAAATATTCAATCCTATAACTCAATTTGAGCGGTTTGGGCATGCAAAAATCCTTCAAAAGCTGCTTTTTTTAGCTCCATACAACCTCCAAAAAAATCTAGAACGCTAATTTGCGAATTATGTTGTTCATAATCACATTTTACATCTTTTGTCACCCGCTGGAAAATTTTTGCACAATTTATTGAACTATTGAAGATCAATAAAGTAAACGTATTATTTGTGATTTCTGAAATAAGAAATAGATTAGGGACTAGGATCTTTAGGTGTGAGCAATCAAAAATTGTTCAGAAAGAGAAGTAGTCTTGCTAATACAAAAGTATATAACTAGATACTGTACACCATTGATCATCACTTCCGATGTTTTATATAAGTGAAAGCATCAACTCATAAATCTGGTTGACAAGTACTGGCGGAAAATTTGCTAAGGATCACATTAACGAAGTCGATTTAACTTATTCGTTTCAAGATTATAATTACTCAAAATAACCTTTATAACAGAATTCAGACAGGCTAAATGGAACACTAATTTTTCGGTAGTTTTTTCGTTATAAGTAGCTCGATATTTTTTATATATGTGAGTTCAATATGGTGTACCAAGAAACTATCTAACTTATACTTACAAGTGAGCTGTACTATAGTCCGTTAGTTTCGAAAACTGGAACGTAAATATTTGTGGAATACCTGGAAACAAGAGATTTGATCAAAAGTTGCGATAATGGTTTCTGAAATTGTGGCTAGATTGGTGAATTTTATGCTATATAGAGAATTTTTGAATGTCAATGACGGTATTTTAACAATACCAATTCCTCCGCCTTAGCAACAAATTTAAAATAATTTGACATAAGTCACTATGACCAGAGAAAGGAGCATTTTAAAAATTTTGAGATTAATATTAGTTACATAAAGTGAACAAGGAAAATTCTTCAATAATTTAAAAAATTATCAAACAACTTTCCAAGGAAGCTGGTTATACGTATTCAGCAACGCAAAATCTGCATTCACAATCGAACGGTGAATTATAGAAATTGTCAAGTCACCCCGACTCAAAATCTGCATACAGCTGTTTCGATCTTATTAGATCTCATCAGTGCAGCTTATTTGACTCGGAGTGAATTAACAAATTTCTAATTGTTCCCCAATACAAATCGTGGTCAGTAACACTGTCTGGATAACAATCCAGAGCGCCATCCCACCAAAGATATTGGGAAACAACAATTCACCGCTTAGACTGAAAATGCAGAAATTCGTCGCTCAAACACGTACCTCTTGATATGAAGATATCTACTCTACAACAGTGGTGTATATGATTCCAAGGCACACTAACATAGTGATTTAAAACCTTTGGATATACTCACGAGAGCGCGCTCCGAATATTCTAGTCGCTTAATACGCAGAATACAACAATCAAATCATGATTTGATTGTAGTACCAATTCCTCCGCTTTAGCAAAAAATTTAAAATAATTTGACATAAGTCACTATGACCAGAGAAAGGAGCATTTTAAAAATTTTGAGATTAATATTAGTTACATAAAGTGAACAAGGAAAATTCTTCAATAATTTAAAAAATTATCAAACAACTTTCCAAGGAAGCTGGTTATACGTATTCAGCAACGCAAAATCTGCATTCACAATCGAACGGTGAATTATAGAAATTGTCAAGTCACCCCGACTCAAAATCTGCATACAGCTGTTTCGATCTTATTAGATCTCATCAGTGCAGCTTATTTGACTCGGAGTGAATTGACAAATCTCTAATTGTTCCCCAATACAAATCGTGGTCAGTAACAATGGATGAATAACAATCCAGAGCGCCATCCCACCAAAGATATTGGGAAACAACAATTCACCGCTGGGTGAACAATTAGAAATTTTTTAATTCACTCCGAGTCAAATAAGCTGCACTGATGAGATCTAATAAGATCGAAACAGCTGTATGCAGATTTTGAGTCGGGGTGACTTGACAATTTCTATAATTCACCGTTCGATTGTGAATGCAGATTTTGCGTTGCTGAATACGTATAACCAGCTTCCTTGGAAAGTTGTTTGATAATTTTTTAAATTATTGAAGAATTTTCCTTGTTCACTTTATGTAATGTATGAAATTGACCATGGTCGACTAGTATGTTTTTCATGATTTGATTATTAATATTAGTTTTCCTTAAAAAACAAAACAAGCAATTTATGTTGTGATTGTTGGGATTTTCTCAGATGGTCCCTTAGTGCTGAATCCTATTTTAGAACTTTCATCTTCAAGGCCTTACCCATGAAATAATTCCGATGGGGCGTTTACCAGGGAGCACCAGGGAATCCCAAACATTTTCAAAATATAAGTGTCAAATGACACTTTTTTGGCCATTTTCAACTCTTAATTACTAAGAGTTGAGAGGCCAAAAAACTATGCTTTGACTCAAGTATTTTAACGGAAAAATTAGTAGATCTATGAGTCATCAGAATGTTCCTGCATTAACATATCATATCTTGACCCTTTGAGCATTTTGGAATTTAAAAGTTCAAAGATTATTATCTTTCAAGTTGTAACGGGAATACTCTACCTTGTAAATGGGTTGACTATGAAAATGAAGGGATGGAAAATACAAATAAACTCAAATAGTTCAATACAACATGTAATATTACCTGAAGTAATTGAATCTTCAGAAAACAGTACAATAATATTAAAAAATCTAAATTAAAAAATCCGTTCTTCCATTCTTCTTTCTAGTGAATTCGTCGATCACTTTGTCTGTTGAGATCTAATGTCTTCGGTACCTAGTACTCAATCATCAAAGAGCACAGAAGCAAACATTTTTAGTAGCGTGAATATATTAGGGAAAAGTTATCTATTACATTAAGGCCTCAGTGGTACCAGAAGGCTTGTCCATTTTCATTTTGTTTTCCCAAAATGATTTCCACAACGAGTACTCGCAGATACTAGCTATAGATCAACCATATTTTCATACAATTTCATAGATTCAACATCTATTTTCTCAGTTGTTAAGGTTGGTATAAAGCACTGAAGTGTTCCTTGGAGCTCCTTTTGTCGCTGAATCTGGATTTAGTATCAGGAAAGTTTGGGATTTCAACCCCTCTGGCCTGGGTACGGCTTTGGTTATCTTATAACACATCAATTACACATGACATCAAATATTCAGTTTTTTTGACGACACTATTCTGGTATGAATCCTTGAATAGCTGATGAAAGAATATATACTTAAGGAGTAATAACTGATTCTTGTTTGCTTAGCATTTATAAAAACACTGATCTATTCAGCCGAATGAAACTGCTTTTACTGTACAAGACTGAGACTCCCGACTGAAGATGTTTGAGAATTGTGTGAAATTATGAAGAGAAATTAACAGTAGGTATCTATTCTATATTTATTATTAATTGATTACTTCAGCGAAGTTCTGTCGCAGTAAATATAATTATATTTTATTCACGAAGAACTCACTTCCAAATTCACGAGATAGAAAACTCTAATAAAAAAATGGTTACGGCAATAAATAAATAATTAATTATGCAACGAAAGATTTTCCGACATGTATTCATGTCTGAGCTTTTCTCAAACTGGAGAAGTTAGCAACATTTGAAAATTTCATTTCTTGTTTCAATTACACATTAGAAACTATTCAATTCATGAGAATATAATCTACAAATACTCATAGCAATATATTTATATTATATATAATATATATATATATATATATATATATATATATATATATATATATATATATATATATATATATATATATTTATTCGAATTCTTGTTGCCTGTGAACTATTTCTAATCTCTTGATAATTTCTTTTAAAGAAAAGAAATTTCAATTTTTTCAAAAGTTTTGATAAAGCCACGAATGTCGTGGCGAAACGTCAACTTTTTAATAAAATCGAGTTTTTTAAGATTCAACAAGCCTGTTATTGCTAATAATTATCAAGAGATTATATATATATATATATATATATATATATATATATATATATATATATATATATATATATATATATATATATATATATAAAAAATATATATATATGTATATATATATATATATATATATATATATATATATATATATATATATATATATATATATGAAGGAGAAGTGGGCTCTATAATATACAAATCGCATATACGAAATGTTCTGTAGATTCGAAGAATAAGACCTAGAGTAGCATATCTGACACTCAAAATATAAAGTAGATACACATTAAAGGTAATACAGACCTATGCCCCACATTAACGCATACCGAGGAAGTAGTCGAAGAATTCTACGACGACATTAAAAGAGCTTTGCAACAGTCTCCTTCTCCCTACACTTGAATTATAGGAGATTTTAATGCCAAACTGATACAAAAGCAAGGCGATTGTGAAACCTGGCTGGAAGATCAGGGGTTTTGGAATAACAAACGACATAGGACAGACAGTGCTCAACTTCATGCAACAAAACAACTCATATACAATGAACAGCTTCTTCAAAAAGGCTCTTTAAAGAAAATGGAAATGGGCTAGCCCTGACTGAGTAACGAGAAACGAAACCGACCTAATAATTTACATAATAAACATAGTACAAGACATCACAGTTCTTAATAATTTTTCTATAGGTAGTGATCACATAGCAGCAGTAGTTAGAACAAAAATCTTAATAAATATAAGGAAGGAAATGTCGAAACTAGTAAGGAAAACAGCATGTGGGACTTAATTGACAGCACAAAATGCACGGCAATACGCAGAACTGCTAAATTCACGCCTTACAGCAGCAATGACAAATGATGATAAGATAGAAATCGAGAAGACATAAAGACAAGTAACGCAGTAAAGATAGTGTGCAAAATTTAAAACGCTCACCTGAGAAATACTTCCACGCCTGAACAATGGGATAAGGCCATCATAATATTGATGCACAAGAAAGATGATATAGCTCAAATACAAAACTATAGGCCATTTAGCTTGCTTTCGCTGATTTATAAACTCTTCATGAGAATCATTACTAAAAGGCTAACAATTTGATCTATATCAATCAAACAAACAGGCAGGATTCTGTAAGAGCTATGCCACCAATGATCACCTCCACACAGTGGAAATTCTTATTGAAAAATTCATAGAGTACAATAAGCCTTTGGTGCTCGTTTTCATGGACTACCAGAAAGCTTTCGATTCAGTGGACCACCGTAGTATGCTCCAGGCCCTCACGGATTGTAGAACGACCATCGTTACACCAACTTTATCGAGCATATTCACAAGAGATCGAATGCTGACATAAGACTCAAAGAAGATACTGTTGACTTCAAAATGGAGCGAGGTGAGCGGCAAGATGATGTCATCTTAAGATCGAGAACTTTGGTATTAACATCAATACGCGAGAAGCTGAGCTATCTTCGCTTCGCCGATGACCTGGTTCTTATTGCAGACAGATTCGATAAAGCAAAAGAAATGCTGAAGGAGCTGGAACTAGCATCCAAAGAAGTTGGGCTGAATATCAACATCAGTAAAACCAAGTTCATGACCAATCTTGTCACCAGTGAAAATCTAGAAGTTAACGGCTTGAATATGGAGCAAGTGTAGTCCTATAATTACCTGGGTCACAAAATTCGATTGAAGAGAGACAATCAAGTTTATAAAATCATCATTATTCACATACAAATTTGTATGTTGAAGTTTCAACATACAAATTGCAGGTGAGAAAAATAAATCTGAATCTGATTAAAAACATCAAATCAATTCACGATCCAAAATTTACCCCTCTAGCTCAATCAGCAGACGTTGCTGATTAAGGAAATGATCTTACAATTTAAAATCAATCTCAAATATTAAATATATAGAGGATTATTATATGAAAATATCTTCAGCACCAGAGTGTATAATTTTTCTCAGGTCTATCATCGTTACTGTATCAAACTTTAAGCCTTTACCGTTTCCCTTCCCCTTTTTCCTTTACGAATTATAAATTCATGAAGTTGGCAATTGTTATACTTTCGTACCTGTACAATAATATTTTCTATGCTATTCACAAAAAAATTATGAAAATAATCTGTTATACTTATTTCCTTTTTTAAAGTTTCTTAACTTCTAGATTTCTAATTCTCGAGTTATTGAGTAGCTAGCAAGTGTTTGACGTTATTCCAATGTTTCGACTGAAGATTTTTTATGATGAACATTATGTTCTTATCTCCAATTGATTTCAATACTTCTTGATTGATGTACATTTTTGTACTTCACCGTTACCTATCTACTGGGCACATGTTTTTAGCCGTAATTGGTTGAATGAAGCTTGAAGGCAAATTATCCACATTTATAATATCATTATTCGACCTTGTGTCAATATCAAATCATCCGTTCAGCAACACCCAGCTTAATCGATATTATTGAGTGACTAGATCTTTGGTGTTCAGTGTACAGTTTACTCCAAATATTTATTATTTGTCACAACAAAGTCTATCAAGGTGGATTTGTCTCTGGTTATCCGACTTGGATTAGTAACAATTTAAAACATTCATGAATCAAATTTTTACGTTTTCTTGTGTGGAATGAATCTTTCATACGTCCAGAATGTAATTGCATAATATGCAGATTATATCAAAATCAAAAACAGAGAATTTATTCAATATGTTCTCAAGATAATCAGGAAAAGGAGCCAAGTTCATTCCTAGTAGATGATATATTGTATTTATCAAATACTTTTCATCCTAGTTTTACTTAGACAGTAATATACCATAAATAATTTTCCCGATTAACGATTGACTTGACTATATTAAACTTTATGAATATTAGTACTCCACCTGTACTTCTATTAGATGATAAATAATTTATATAATTATAATCATCTATATTGAATTATACTACATCCGATTTCCAATTATAAATTCACTCAATTTTTACTTTATTATTGTAACTCTGGTAGTTGAGGTATACAACTTATTGAGCAAGTGATTGCTATTTATCACAATTATATTATTCTCCTGACTATATCTTCAATAATTTTCTCTTAGTATGGTCAGTCTGCTTTTTTGACACAGTTTATACATTTCCAAATTCCAGAATCACATTTGTCGGCACCTTGATTATCTTCTAGACACTTTAGCCATGGTTTTCCGTTTATACAATCATGGTTATAACCAGCGCTTCTGAAGCAACGTAACACATTATAATATCCTCTGATAAAACATCTTCTCTATCCTATATTTAGTTTTTTCCCTGATTCCATATCTCATACAAAGAAACATGAATGTCGAGCAGAATATTGCATGTATTTTTTCTTGATATCATTGTCTTCATGGCATATCATAAGATTTTTATTTTTTTTTCTCTGCTCACATCGATTGTCTGTATTGTAGATATTTTTCTTCTGCTCCAAAAATTGCACTTTTTCGAGAATAATCTCCTCAACACTATATTTATTTCCAAAATCTTCGGTTGACTTGGCGGATATAATATTTTTTGTATTATCTCCCTCACGATTAATTTCAATTAATCCATTTCTTATATTTTACATAATATCAGTACCTAATTTAAATGTACTCGGATCAAACTTATTTGAAAGCTCCGGTTTTATTACACGACTCTTCTGATTCTTGACAGGCTTCATCAACAGAACATTGGAAAAACTTAATCAACCGTTTCCGGCATCCACTCCATGGTTTAGGAATTTGAAAAATCGAAGAAAATCTATTGGTATTATCACTCGAATAAGGACTGGTCATGCTTTATGTCCTTCTTATTTGAACAAAATAGGTATTTACGAATATCATTTATACGATTGTGGCGAAATAGGTACCATTGATTATTTGTTGTTAGTATGCAGCAATTATCACCACCATAGAAAAGTCTTATATTCAAGTCTGAATAATATTTTGAAATTTCATCAACCTTACAACCTTAGTACTTGAAACATGAATGTCTATGAGGTCCTGTTTGATTTTATTAATGCTTTAGGTTTAAAATTGTGTGAATTGTTGTTTACTTTGTGTTTTCTATCCTCGATACGACCTAAGGAGAATTTAAATAAAAAAAATTGTTGGCTGATGACACAGGTCAAGGCCATTTAAGCAATCTGCCTATTGATTTTTTGTTTATTTTGAAACTAATTACTAGTTCTTTTCACTTTTTCTTCAATTCATTCAATTTGTTTATCAATAAGATCATTCTGTTCTTTCATTTTATTCAGTCATTTCAACTTTTTAAGTTAAAATATTATTGAGTTCCTGATATATACTGCAATAATATTCGATATATTAATCTTCACTAATTATTTTAGCTTTTTAATTATTAATATCGTCGCAAACTATGTGAAATTTTCAAAATCGAACAAATGTACCTGCGTGACGTACATGCAGGTACTATACTATATGTACTGGACTGTATATTATGTCATTAATGAAATTTAGTTCACTCATTCGTTCAACAACTTTTTAAGTTAAAATATTATTGGGTTCCTGATATATACTGCAATAATATTCGATATATTAATCTTCACTAATTATTTTAGCTTTTTAATTATTAATATCGTCGCAAACTATGTGAAATTTTCAAAATCGGACAAATGTACCTGCATGACGTACATGCAGGTACTATACTATATGTACTGGACTGTATATTATGTCATTAATGAAATTTAGTTCACTCATTCGTTCAACAACTTTTTAAGTTAAAATATTATTCGGTTCCTGATATATACTGCAATAATATTCGATATATTAATCTTCACTAATTATTTTATCTTTTTAATTATTAATATCGTCGCAAACTATGTGAAATTTTCAAAATCGGACAAATGTACCTGCGTGACGTACATGCAGGTACTATACTATATGTACTGGATTGTATATTATGTCATTAATGAAATTTAGTTCAGTCATTCGTTCAACAACTTTTTAAGTTAAAATATTATTGGGTTCCTGATATATACTGCAATAATATTCGATATATTAATCTTCACTAATTATTTTAGTATTTTAATTATTAATATCGTCGCAAACTATGTGAAATTTTCAAAATCGGACAAATGTACTTGCATGACGTACATGCAGGTACTATACTATATGTACTGGACTGTATATTATGTCATTAATGAAATTTAGTTCACTCATTCGTTCAACAACTTTTTAAGTTAAAATATTATTGGGTTCCTGATATATACTGCAATAATATTCGATATATTAATCTTCACTAATTATTTTAGCTTTTTAATTATTAATATCGTCGCAAACTATGTGAAATTTTCAAAATCGAACAAATGTACCTGCGTGACGTACATGCAGGTACTATACTGTATGTACTGGACTGTATATTATGTCATTAATGAAATTTAGTTCACTCATTCGTTCAACAACTTTTTAAGTTAAAATATTATTGGGTTCCTGATATATACTGCAATAATATTCGATATATTAATCTTCACTAATTATTTTAGCTTTTTAATTATTAATATTGTCGCAAACTATGTGAAATTTTCAAAATCGGACAAATGTACCTGCATGACGTACATGCAGGTACTATACTATATGTACTGGACTGTATATTATGTCATTGATGAAATTTAGTTCACTCATTCGTTCAACAACTTTTTAAGTTAAAATATTATTGGGTTCCTGATATATACTGCAATAATATTCGATATATTAATCTTCACTAATTATTTTAGCTTTTTAATTATTAATATCGTCGCAAACTATGTGAAATTTTCAAAATCGAACAAATGTACCCGCGTGACGTACATGCAGGTACTATACTATATGTACTGGACTGTATATTATGTCATTAATGAAATTTAGTTCACTCATTCGTTCAACAACTTTTTAAGTTAAAATATTATTGGGTTCCTGATATATACTGCAATAATATTCGATATATTAATCTTCACTAATTATTTTAGCTTTTTAATTATTAATATCGTCGCAAACTATGTGAAATTTTCAAAATCGAACAAATGTACCTGCGTGACGTACATGCAGGTACTATATTATATGTACTGGACTGTATATTATGTCATTAATGAAATTTAGTTCACTCATTCGTTCAACAACTTTTTAAGTTAAAATATTATTGGGTTCCTGATATATACTGCAATAATATTCGATATATTAATCTTCACTAATTATTTTAGCTTTTTAATTATTAATATCATCGCAAACTATGTGAAATTTTCAAAATCGAACAAATGTACCTGCGTGACGTACATGCATGTACTATACTATATGTACTGGACTGTATATTATGTCATTAATGAAATTTAGTTCACTCATTCGTTCAACAACTTTTTAAGTTAAAATATTATTGGGTTCCTGATATATACTGCAATAATATTCGATATATTAATCTTCACCAATTATTTTAGCTTTTTAATTATTAATATCGTCGCAAACTATGTGAAATTTTCAAAATCGAACAAATGTACCTGCGTGACGTACATGCAGGTACTATACTATATGTACTGGACTGTATATTATGTCATTAATGAAATTTAGTTCACTCATTCGTTCAACAACTTTTTAAGTTAAAATATTATTGGGTTCCTGATATATACTGCAATAATATTCGATATATTAATCTTCACTAATTATTTTAGCTTTTTAATTATTAATATCGTCGCAAACTATGTGAAATTTTCAAAATCGAACAAATGTACCTGCATGACGTACATGCAGGTACTATACTATATGTTCTGGACTGTATATTATGTCATTAATGAAATTAGCTATATGTTGCAAAATAAGTAGAGACATTTCAGCAAAATTTACATAACGGATAATTCAGATTTCATTCGGAATGCAACCGAATCACCATTCTTATCCCACCAATTTTAACTCGACAACTGGAAAGCTTTCAGTATTAGCAATCCATTGGATTTTCCGCGCATTTTCCGAATAAATTCGATAGTCCAATTTCGAATAGAACCCCGAACACATTAGGAATTCAAAGGGGAGATTGATGAACAGCGCTTGGATCAAAGTCGTTTACAGAAAACCGCTGCATGATAAATTACACTCACCCGGAGTTTCGTCGAATTTTGGTCCTTTGAGAACTTGTTAATTGCACCTCGCTAACGATCTTGCCTAGTGAATGATATTTTTTTTTTGATCTGTGAATCAGCATCAGATCATGCACTTAGTTCAACACCACAATACACGTTATAGTGAACAATCGATCAATTCACATAACATGACGAGGTCTCCCCGAATTATTACAATGCCTTGAAGGTTGGCAGTGAGAAATATTGAGAGTGGAAGTGCATGACAAAAGTACTGGGGCGCTATTCTTGACATCGTTCGCGACGGCACGTGTACGCAAGACTGCAAATGGTCTACTTGCGAACGTTTTCTGAAAATGCTATTCTTGACCACGCTTCGCAAAATCATACGCACGATATCATTCTCATGTTCAAATATACTTGACAACAGAGATACATAAAGTTAGCTCACCAACTTTTGAATTTGGAAATTCGAAAAACGACATCGTTTGCCGTACGTTTGTCGTTCCAAAACCGTGAAAGAATTTCTGTTGCCGCGCTCAATTTGAAATAGTTACAGGGTGGTGAGCTTACTTAACATAAAGTTAGCTCACCACCTTATATGTATATAAAAATTTTCAAATTCTATAATACCTATATCGTTCGAAGTGTGGCGAACATACAGCGTGGGCCTTCGGCCCAAGCTACCGATTTATTTTTCTATAAATATATATAAAATACGTCCACGGATGGGGTTTACAAGAGGACAAATGGACCAAAAATTGAAAGATACGAAAAAAAGTCACTCTTAATGAACGTTTCTGCTTGTCTAGAAAATACGATTCATCATAAGAAATTTTAATTTTTTTATACAGGGTGGGTACAAACTGCAAAAATTTTATTTTGCTTAAGAGTAAACATACCTTTTTTCGAAAGTTACGAAAAAAAATCACCCTTAATAAAGGTTTTTACTTGTTTAGAAAATACGATTCATCATAAGAAACTTTAATTTTCATTATACAGGGTGGTTACAAACTGAAAAAATTTTATTTTTGGATAATTCTGCCTTTCAGCACTTCAATATCATTTGGTACTGCGGTAGCAAAAACAATTTGTTTCAAACGGCCCCATAAGAACATATCGGCCAAGGTTAAGTCGGGGCTTCTTGGGGGCCACAAAACTGGGCCATTCCTGCCAATCCACCTCGATCCAAATCTGCGGTCAAGCCATTCTCTAACCTCACGAGCGAAATGTGCTGCACAACCATCTTGCTGAAAATACATATTTTGTCGAAAATTTAATGGAAGATTTTCGAGTTCATCATTGAAAAATGTATCCAGCATTTCTAAATATGATATTCTATTGCACGTGTTATCAAAAAAATATGGCCCTATGATGCCATGGATGGATATCGCGCACCACACGTTCACTTTTTTGAAATACTGTCTTCTCGCCATAACTCTAAATTCGGGATTTTCTAAAGACCAGTACCTAAGGTGCTGGGTTCCAACGGTTCCATTGGTAGAAAATGTACTTTCATGAGAAAACATGATATATTTATAAAAACCAACATTTCCACTTAAAATTTTCTCCTATCCACAAGCAAAAATTAAGTCGTTTCGCGTCATCTCCCTCTTCCAATCTTTGATTAAAGTGCAGTTTATACGGATACAATTTATTTGCTTTAAGGATCTTCTGAATTTGACTTTTTTTCACAACTTCCAACTGAGTAGCACGATTTATAAGGGACGTCATAGGATTTTATTCAACAGATTGAAGAACTAAGACCGTAGCAGCATCATCATGGTCGTATTTCTTCTTTTTTTTCGATGTCCAAAACCGAACCAGTTCTCTGGAACTTTTTTATTAATTTGCAGATTGCCATCCCAGTCATTGGGATTCCTACAAATTTCTTGGTAAATTGTTCCATGACGTAGCGGTATGGAACTTGACCATCCTCATAAAATTGTATTATAAAAACTCTTTATTCAGTAGATAGTATTTCTATTCAAATATTAATTTCATTAAATAAAGACATTGGCAACAAGTACCTGTGACCTTAAGTGTCAATATTATTTTAACTAGGTTAACCTGTTGGAGGTGTGCCAGCGAATAATTTTTGAGAAATAGTTTCTACTAACTAAGTAAGGTAAACCCTTTGATGAATTGTACTACTTCGGTTTGTTGTGTAGAAAACACATTCATTAAAAGTGACTTCTTTTTAAAACTCAAAATAAGCTATGTTTACTCTCAAGCAAAATAACATTTTTGTAGTTTGTACCCATCCGGTATGGAAAAATTAAAGTTTCTTATGATGAATCGTATTTTTAGACAAGCAGAAACGTTAATTAAGAGTGACTTTTTTTCGTAACTCTTAAAAAAAGGTATGTTTACTCTTAAGCAAAATAATATTTTATGTAGTTTGTACCCACCCTGTATGAAAAAATTAAAGTTTTTTATGATAAATCGTATTTTCTAGACAAGCAAAAACGTTTATTAAGAGTGATTTTTTTTCGTAACTTCCGAAAGAAGGTATGTTTACTCTTAAGCAAAATAACATTTTTGCAGTTTGTACCCACCCTGTATAAAAAATTTAAAATTTCTCATGATGAATCGTATTTTCTAGACAAGCAGAAACGTTTACTAAGAGTGACTTTTTTTCGTATCTTTCAATTTTTAGTCCATTTGTCCTCTTGTAAACCCCATCCGTGGACATACTGTACATACATATATATATATATATATATATATATATATATATATATATATATATATATATATATATATATATATATATATATATATATATATATATATATACACATTATATCATCCAAAAGATGTCGTTGCTCAAATTCCAAAATTAATATATAACTTTACAAAAAGTAAGCTCACCAACCTGTAGCTATTTTAATAAGTATGGCAAAAGAAATTCTTTCACGGCTTTGGAACGGCGAACGTATGGCAAACGATGCCGTTGTTCGAATTTCATAATTTATACAGGGTGGTGATCTGACTTTCGTAAACTTAGCTCACCACCCTGTAGCTATTTGAAATAAAGCGCGGCAAAAGAAATTCTTTTACGGCTTTGAAACGGCAAACGTATGGCAAACGGTGCCGTTGTTCGAATTTCAAAATGTATACATGGTGGTGATCTGACTTTTGTAAAGTTAGCTCGTTTTTCGAATTTCCAAATTCAAAAGTTGGTGAGCTAACTTTATGTACCTGACAACAGCGCAATTGAACGTCATTATTGACATTCCCGTCATCTTGCATGCCGATAGGCGATGAATAAATGAATTTATTTTATCACTAATAATATAATAAGATACAATGTACCCATCTATTGAATATATATGGTTCATTCAAAGGAATAACGAACTTCTACTATATATCTTGAGATAGATGGCTGAGACACGGACACAAATATATTTCTCCCAATGTCCATCTAGTAACTTCCCGAAGAAGAAAATCGACAAGCTATTAAAACCTAAGGAATGAAATCTTGTATAAATGAATCTAAAAATCCATATTAAACTTGACTTTTATTGTAATACCCAAGTCCGTAGGCCTCCTCTGCATTTCCATGCAGTGAGCTAACGTATCAATTAAGAATCTGCTTCATGCTTTTGTAAGTCTAAATAACTGATGATCGGTCAAAATCGCAAAGGGGTCAATATGTTCCAAACGATTATGTATATTAATTTGTCTATCTGCAATTTGTAAATTTTCCAAATTGGCTATATGCTGTAGATTGTGAAGATCATCCATACCAAAATTTGAATCATAGAAATCGGTTTTATGCTCCATAGGGTTATTTGCTAAAGATAATGAGCATCAAACAAATTATAAAAATATTACGAGCACGACAGAGTACATCAGTCAGATTATTTCAGAAGAAAATGTGATAACAGTTCATCTCTATATTTAAAAAACTCTTAATTTATAGGTTTAGACATGGTTAAGAAATTGAAAAACTCTCTAGAGCTTTTGTCTGCTAAACAGAGAATAGTCGTAGTCTTAATATTCAAAATATTAAAAATCTGCTGTGGTTACAACACCAAAAATTCCGATTTCATTCACACGCCTTTGAAGAAGATTTTGTTACAGCAGAATATTTATTTGAAATTTCAGTTTTAGGATAGTATTTATTGAGACTTTTCTTCAGGAACTAATTCTAAATATTTTGAGAAATTTATAAAATTAGTACTGTAATAATTATTATGTACTTTTGCAGAGGAACATCAGCATATTCATTAAATGAGCGTATATTCAAGTATTTCAAGTTATATACTCGTATTATTAATTTTTCTCCATATACTGATGAATTTGAGATGTTTTACGTGAATATTTGTAGAGATTTGCCCAACATTTCTGAGAAACTTGGTCGGTAGATAATTCAGGATAATCATTTACTAATTCAGAATCAACCTATGATTTACTCAACGGAAGTAGCTCCAATTTGGAAGTTTTGATGTATGAGAAGATATTAATGAGTTAATTTCCTCAATGGCGAACGGTTGTATTTTAATCACGGGTAATGTACGTAATTACTTAAATTGCAGGAAGGCGTCTTGACAAGTACCAACTAGGCTCCGTTTTAACAAAATAATACGTAAAACGAAAGTTTCACGTGTAGTGGGTGTTTGCAGATTACAGAGCAAAATCCAAGAAAACAAGCTATGGCCACAATCATTAGGTCGCAAACCAACAACGCCTGAAGTTTTCGTTGAATATGAAAAAATTCTGTACGAATTGGTGGTGACTCTGTAGCTCTTCTAATTTTCTTTATACTTTTAGTTGTGGATTTACCAACCCAAATATTTGCTCATTATTTCCGGATAGATATATATATATATATATATATATATATATATATATATATATATATATATATATATATATATTTTGTATATATATATATATATATATATATCTATATTCATTTGTATATATATATATATATATATATATAGAACATTCACAATATTAACATTGAAATAAACAAACCTTCATATATAATACTAGCCATCTAGGTTGATAACTTGAAAAACTACGAAAATGCATGCACATGCTCCGCTCCCAAGAATTAAATGAAATAGCATTCAGTAGCAAGAAAGAGATCCACTACAGATGGCAATTAAAGTCCACACTTGAAGTATTTCGCCCTTTGTGGTAGACCTTCGTCGCGGTATTTACCATAGTTCTATACTATACTATATTACAGTCTTGCTTCTCCTTACCCTACATTTTAGATGACTGATGTTTGATGACTAATACGGTAACAAACAAAGATTCTCTGCTGACCGTGCGTTAAAACAATTTCATAAAATTCATGGATTTGTAAAATTGGTTGCGAGAAAAATTTCTAGCCTAAAAATATGTTGTAGGTTGAAAAAAATTATGGATTATGTTACAATTATTCTCTATCCAAATTTCGGGGATGAATTATGTCAAAATTAGATAATCAAATCATGAAAAACATACTAGTCGACCATGGTCAATTTCATACATTACATAAAGTTAGGGTTGCCATCCGTCCGGGTTTCCCCGGATTTGTCCTAGTTTAGGGGGCGTCCGGGGGTCGTCCGGGCGGGGCTTTCAAAATATGTCCGGGTAAAACCCGGACAAATTTTGTGCCCGGGTGTGTGAAGCTTGAGAGTCAGTGACGGAGATGAGCTATTAAATGCAAATCAGTTGTAGCCGAATTTTTTCGAAACATCTATATTTTAAACTACTCAAAATTGCATAGTTATATTTTCGTATACCAGCTGACAATGCGAATGTAGAGTGAGTTTTTTCGCTAGGGTCGCAGTAATGGAGGAAGGAGAGAAACTTGCTAAATACACATACGCTTTCTTCTCTGATCAAAATAGTCTAATTTTAAAGACTTGAGTTGCTCCGTCTTTTACAAATTCATGATGAAAAATAAAGACATTTTGGGAAAAATTAGCAAGTCTGAAAAATTCCAAGTTAAGTTGAATTAGTAAAAAGAACTTAATCTCGTTGAAATTAAAACTTGTTACTTACTTTTGATTTATAGTTAATAAATAATTTAGACTTTTTGGTACCTAACCTATCTAACCAAACTAGATGACCTATCCTATAATTTGCTATTACAATGTAGAATCTAGTCTATTTGATTTTTTATCTACCAAAAAATTATCTTCATGAGTTATTTTTTATTTGATGATACCAAAAAAAAGAGAAAGCTGTAAACATTGTATAATAGAATTTTATTTGTGTTTTGTTGTTCTGTTTATATGGCAAACAAGCGGTTTGAAGTTTAAATAAATGAAAAAATTAAAATATAAACAATGTTTTATTTTATTCAAAAAAAAAAATTTTACGTGGTGTCCGGGGAAAAACAAAATTTCACAGAAATGTCCGGGGTTTTCAAAATTTTTGTCCGGCATCGGCAATCTAGGTGATGGCAACCCTACATAGAGTGAACAAGGAAAATTCTTTAATAATTTAAAAAATTATCAAACAACTTTCCAAGGAAGCTGGTTATACGTATTCAGCAACGCAAAATCTGCATTCACAATCGAACGGCGAATTATAGAAATCGTCAAGTCACCCCGACTCAAAATCTGCATACAGCTGTTTCGATCTTATTAGATCTCATCAGTGCAGCTTATTTGACTCGGAGTGAATTAACAAATTTCTAATCATGATTTGATTGTTGTATTTTGCGTATGAAGCGACTAGAATATTCGGAGCGCGCTCTCGTGAGTATATCCAAAGGTTTAAAATCACTATGTTAGTGTGCCTTGGAATCATATACACCACTGTTGTAGAGTAGATATCTTCATATCAGGAGGTACGTGTTTACGCGACGAAGTTCCGCATTTTCGGTCTAAGCGGTGAATTGTTGTTTCCCAATATCTTTGGTGGGATGGCGCTCTGGATTGTTATCCAGCCAGTGTTACTGACCACGATTTGTATTGGGGAACAATTAGAAATTTGTTAATTCACTCCGAGTCAAATAAGCTGCACTGATGAGATCTAATAAGATCGAAACAGCTATATGCAGATTTTGAGTCGGGGTGACTTGACAATTTCTATAATTCACCGTTCGATTGTGAATGCAGATTTTGCGTTGCTGAATACGTATAACCAGCTTCCTTGGAAAGTTGTTTGATAATCTTTTAAATTATTAAAGAATTTTCCTTGTTCACTTTATGTAATGTACAAAATTAGATAATTATGTTACAAACGGAAACGCTGATTGTGACTTCTATGTTTATCTGGAAGCATCAAATGGGTGCTTTCGCGTTGGGCGCTTACACGCTTGAAGCGCTTATAAGCTTCGTTTTCTGTGGTCGACTCGCGCCCACAAACGCTTAACACTAAGCGTAAGCTAACCTAACTTTTGTTGTTGATAATTAATAAATTTGTAGGGAAATATTAACTCACAGTATTTGCGTGAACTATCGGACTGTTGCCTACTCAAGCGTAAAAAGAAGATCTGAAATTCACTTTTAATGCTCAAAGCCAAAGCGTGAGCGTCTCTAAGCGCTAGTAGGCCAACACGAACGCCAATAATCTGTGCTTCTAAGCGTGAGCGCTTAAAGCGTGTAAGCACCCAACGCGAATACACCCATTATTGTTATACCGTGTTCTTCTCTTTATCTGTGAATTGTTGGGTTTCATGTTCGTATTGGTGTGCCCAGTCGTCAGTGAAGGTATACTCGAGTATATGTTGCTTAAATGTTTCACGTCTGTTCTGTCATAGTGTTGTTGACTTTTGGATGAACGTGTATTATTTCCATTATTTCACTGCATTTCTGATTTGAATACTGCTGGGCCTGAATCCTGTTTTCTGGATGTTGCATTGTTTGCCCTATATATATTTCATTCCAGTCTTGGCATGCAATTTGATATACAATGTGTGTCTGTTTCAGGAGTGGCCTTTAGGTCTTAAGAGGTGTGTGTATACTTGTTTTATCTGGATGTGTGCTTTGTGTGCTATGAGGAGATTATGGAATTTCAATATATCCTGCGAGTCCGTTAATATATGGTAGTTATATGTATGATTATTCCTGTTTGTCTCTTTGATTGCTGTGTGTTGCATAATTTGTATAACTTGTGTACCTTACTTAGTGGGTAATTATTTTATATTATTACTGGTCTTAATGAAGGTGATGCCAATTTGAGTGCTCTATCAATATCCAATCACTGTTGTTTTGTTTTGTTTTGAAAATGTGATTTTGTAGGGAAAACTGTAGGAGTCGGTCCGTGTTGGTGTTTTTCCTGTACCATTGGTTTATTATCTGGTTTTGTGTTCGTTGAATTGTCGTGTCGAGGAAATTAATTGAATCGTCCTTTTCCAATTCTAATGTGAATTGAAGATTTTTGTTGAACGAATTGAATTTTGCTATATTGTCATCAATTTCGTTTTTTTTTCTGCTACTATTACCAAAATAAAAATCACCATGTTATTATTCACGGAAATAACTCGAATTTAAGGATGTTCTCCTTTCGTCTATATGGAAAGTAGAATAATTTAAAGCAGTATTTGAATTCATGAATGCAATATAACTTATACATGATTTGCAGAAAAATGAAAAATATTCTGTAGCTAGAAATAATTATCCTTCTTTAGTAAGTTTACTTTGCTCTACTAAATTGAAATAAAAAATAAACATAATTATTACAAAACACGTTCAAATATATAATAAATACAATAAGAAACTTTTTACCTCATCTGCTTTGATTTCGTTGAAAATAATATGTCAATAATATGTCAAGCTCGTTATATACTTCTTTAGTATCGTGTTTGTTTGTTTTTTACTCTTCTTTGATCTCGTTAACAGTGGTAAATATTTCCAATTCTAATGTAAATTGAAGTTTTTGGTTGAACGAATTGAATTTTGCTATATTGTCATCAATTTCGTTTTTTCTGCTACTATTGAACAATCATCCACATATCTTTTGTAACTTCTTGACTCATGTTTTTCATGATATTTTCAGTTGTAATATCACAAGAGCATCGAAAATAATCGATTATACTCCCGAGGCACGAGACTTTTTTGCGAAACGTCACGAGAGCGCAGCTCGAATGATGTTTCGACATAAGTAAAAAAATCGCCAATATGAAAATATTCACATTTTGACACGAGGCGAAACACCAAAACGATTATACAACGTCGTCAAGGGTATATTCACTTATACACGGTTACACGGTAACTATGCAAAATTCACGGATTGTGTTGCCTTATTCATGATTTATGCATATATAATAATGATAATAATAATAATCCTTTCAGACATTACATAAATGTATAGGACACGTCACATACTAAATATACATATTAACCTAACAAGTAACAAATTAACTTATTAGGAGAAAGACTAACAGAATTCAACTGAAAAATATTCTTTTAAGCTGTGAAAGCAGTGTTTCAACAGAATCTTCTTAATTTCCTTCTTGAAACATAATAAATCTAAAGACCTAATCCCTTGGGGGAGACGATTGTAAAGTTTGATTCCTACATAACTAGGCGATAACTCAAACTTAGAGGTAGCATGCGTGGGAATACATAATGTGTCCTTATTCCGCGTATTATACTCGTGAAAACTAGTAAGTTTGTTCAGATTCAATAACCTATGCCGAACAAACAAGAGACAATGTAAAATATAGATACACGGTAATGGTAGAACTTTCTGCTGAATAAATGTCGGTCGGCAGGACTCCTGGGGTTTCAAATTATATATGAGGCGTATAATCCTTTTCTGTGTGAGAAAAAAAAAAAAAATATATATATATATATATATATACAGGGTCACTAACGGTGGATGGTAGGTTAGACGTTTACGGAGAACGGGACATGAGATTATTCTGAAAATTTGACGTTGCCGCTCATACTTAAAAGTAGCAGCAACTATGAAATTTCAAATGAGACACCCTATATATTATTTCATTTTTTGCTTCTCTACCATTTTCCAATTGTTTTTGTATGTTACTTCCCCATACCTATCTCCAGAGGTTTCCGAGAAATTAAATGGTTTCCTTATTTTATTGTGCAAGACTTAGCTTCAATTAAATGTTCATTACTAAGGTATTCAGATTCGTAAGACGCTGAAATTTTAGTTTTAGTTTACCAAGTTCCGACGTATTAGGAATATTCTAAGGACTTTGTTCTCCATTATACAGGGTCCTTCAAAATTTGCGATTTTAACGATAAGTACAAAAATAGTAAAGAGTGCATTTTTTAAAATGTAATACCCTGTATATTATTGAATATCTCGAAAGAAAATTGAAATTTCTTTCAAATGATATATGTTCCTATACCTAAAAAGTCAGGTTTCCGAAATAAAAGCAAGTTTCTATAAAAATCGGATTATTTAGCCATATCTTGTATTAAGTAGCTATGAAATGTCAAGAAAGATGTCATTATGAAAATTTGACAATTAGTCCCATCAACAATAAAACGTTCGCGCGTTCATTAACGAAAATTTGATTTGAAAACAATCAAAATGGAAGGCAATAACTATTCTCATGAAGTTTTGATGAAGTTATTTATTGTACATGGTCAATGTGACCAAATAATAGCAAGAAAATGCAGAAAATTCAATAAAATGTATACCTATTGACAACCAATAAACGAGAGAAAATTTGTACGTTTACAAAATAATTTTATCACTTATGATATGTTATTTTACGTAACGCAAATTGTTTTTTATTAGTTTAGTAAATTTCGTTTCGCTTTCAGTATTGACCCATAAGTGATAAAATTATTTCGTAAACATACAAATTTTCTCTCGTTTATTGGTTGTCAATAGGTATACATTTTATTGAATTTTCTGCATGTTCTTGCTATTATATGGTCACATTAACCATGTACAATAAATAACTTCATCAAAACTTCATGAGAATAGTTATTTCCTTCCATTATGATTGCTTTCAAATCAAATTCTCGTTAATGAACGCAGCGAACGTTTTATTGTTGATTGACTAATTTTCAAATTTTCATAATGACATCTTTCTTGACATTTCATAGCTACCTAATACAAAATATGGCTAAATAATCCGATTTTTATAGAAACTTGCTTTTATTTCGGAAACCTGACTTTTTAGGTATAGGAACATGATATATCATTTGAAAGAAATTTCAATTTTCTTTCGAGATATTTAATAGTATACAGGGTATTACATTTTAAAAAATGCACTTTTTACTATTTTTGTATTTATCATTAAAATCGCAAATTTTGAAGGACCCTATATAATGGAGAACAAAGTCCTTAGAATATTCCTAATACGTCAAAACTTGGTAAACTACACTTAAAATTTCAGCGTCCTACGAATCTGAATACCTTAGCAATGAACATTTAGTTGAAGCTATGTTTTGCACAAAAAAATAAGGAAACCATTTAATTTCTCGAAATTCTCTGGAGATAGGTATAGGGAAGTATCATACAAAAACAATTGGAAAATGGTAGAGAAGCAAAAAATGAAATAATATATAGGGTGTCTCATTTGAAATTTCATAGTTGCTGCTACTTTTAAGTATAAGCGGCAACGTCGCAGCGCCACTATTATTTTAGATCGATAGAGCAAAATAAATTACCCAAGAAACCAAATTTTCAGAATAATCTCATGTCCCGTTCTCCGTAAACGTCTAACCTACCATCCACCGTGAGTGACCCTGTATATATATATATATATATATATATATATATATATATATATATATAAAATATAGTATGATTAGTAATAATTATCATCTGTTAACAAAAGAGTCTGTTCTGTTCTGTAATTATTCACGTCGAACTTTGTAATATAATTACTACTTGTTATAGAATAAATGTTCATTTGAAGTCATTCTGTTTTCCAACAAAATTTAAAACAACAGGTTATGGGCCCAGTCAGCTTTGTCAGTTTGTTGGAATAAAATAGAGGTCAAGTAAGTAAAGAATTTGGAGGATATTGTCAGTCAGTCGAATCAGTCAGTCGTCATTGTGAATCAGTAAACAAATTGGAGTACTTTACACACCAAAACTGTGAGTCAGTCCAATATTTCAATTTGGGAGCATCAATTCAGTTGTCAGAAAAGTCAGTCGTCGGAAAGAAAAGTCATTCTTCAAGAATTTTCAAGTACTGTTTTACTATAAGTCTGTATATTAATTAGATACTGAATTCTATAAATATTGTCAGTCAGTATGGATTCAGTCAGGTCTGCATTAGAAATGTTGTCAGAAGATTCGCAAGGTAATGTTAATTATGTATCATGGAAATTTAAATTGAACTTGACATTGAAATCAAAAGGACTATATTTAGTAGCTACAGGCGTAGTATTAAAGCCAGAAGGTCCAGATCATAATGAAAAAGTCAAGGCTTGGCTCAAACAAGATATTGAGGCACAAACTCTCATAGGTTTAAATGTGAGTAGCAACATAGCGAAGAAAATTGCATATTGTAATACATCTGTTTTTATGCTCGAGAAATTAGACGTATTGTATGGTAGGAAGTCTGATCTCACAGTTGAAGGTTTACAAAGACAATTTTTCAGTTATAAATATGACGTTAAGAAGTCAGCCGTAGAAAATTGTATGATTATTCAACAGTATGCAGAAGACTTAGCTGCTGAAGGTGAAAAAGTCAAAGAATCTTGGATCATGACAAGAATTTTAGGAATGTTACCTCCTAAACTACATCATTTTCGTACAGCTTGGGACAATGTCAGTACTACTGATAAAAATTTGAATACGATCATTGAACGTCTTCGGTTGGAAGAAGATAGACTGAATGATACTGAGGAACAAGAACAACAAAATGCCTTTATACATAAAAAGGTTGGAAGAAATGCAGGCAATCCACAAAGTAGAGTTGAATGTTTTAAATGTGGAAAAAAGGGTCATATTAAGAAATATTGCAGAAACAAACCATGTCTTAAATATCTAGAATATTGCAAAAACAATTATTCTTGTAAAAATTGTAATCAGAAAGGACATTTTGCAAGAGATTGTGCTAATGGGAATTCCAGTAGTTTAGCTCAAAATAATGGTCAGAGTCAGAGAAGTTCTCAAAGAAATTCAAATCGTAGAGCTTTTATTTCTACCGGTTTATCAACTGCAAATGTAAAGGATATATTGTCAGAAAATGATTGCAGTAATTGCTGGTATCAAGACTGTGGTGCAAGTCAACATATGACATCACATAAAGAATGGTTGACCAATTTTTCTGAACTTGAAGAACATATGAATGTGTTGATAGGTGATGCTACCAGATTAGAAGGAATAGGAATAGGCGAAGTGGAGTTGATGGCATTTAATGGAAAAGAATGGTATGAAGTTGTTTTGAAAAATGTATTATATGTACCTAAAATGTCTTTCAATCTATTCTCCGTGTCACAAATGTTAGACAAAGGATATGTTCAGGAAGCAGATGCAAGTCAGTCACTTTTTAAGAGTCGAGAAGATAATGAAGTTGTAGCAATAGCCAAAAGAGATGAAAATTTATTCAAAATGATGTTTACAATAAACGAATGTTATGTTTTAATTGAGGATCACAGAAGAGCAAAAATAGAGGAGAAGTCGAAGAAAGGAATCTTTGTTGGATATGATATAGATTCGCCAAATTACAGAATTTATATTACCGAAAAGAATGATGTTATGAGTTCTGATAATGTAATATTTGATGAAAAGTTAGGACCAGAAAATGGGTACACAGAACATGAATTGAATTTAGAAGAGAATCAAAATTCAGGAGGAGAAGGAAATCATGAAGATAAAAATCTGGATAGAAATGCAAATGATAATACACGAAATTTGAGAAACAGAAGTGATATCAGAAAACCTACAAAACTAGACGATTATGTTTTGGAGTATACAACTGATGATGAAAATGAAAACATGGCTTTGATAGGCGAAATTGAAGATATTAAAATTGTAGAAGCGCTGAAGGACAAAAACTGGAAAATAGCTATGGATGATGAATTTCACTCATTAACTAAAATGAGAACGTGGGAATTAGTAGAACCCCCAAATGATTTGAAACCATTGACATGTAAGTGGATACTTAGAAAGAAACAAAATGAAAAATTTAAAGCCAGACTGATAGCAAGAGGATTTGAACAGAAGCAAGGTATTGATTATACAGAAACTTTTAGTCCAGTTGCTCGACATGTATCTGTTAGACTTGTACTCAGCTTGACTGCATCAAATAAAATGAAACTGATGTTTTTTGATATAAAGACTGCATTTTTACATGGGGACTTGGAAGAAGAAATCTTCATGTATCAACCAGAAGGATATGATGATGAAACAAATCGAATCTGCAAGCTGAAGAAGAGTCTATACGGACTTAAACAAGCACCAAGAAACTGGAACCACAAATTTAGTAGTTTTTTGAAATTATTAGGATTTGATAATACCGATGATGATCCATGTGTCTATTACAATGAAGATAGGAGTGTGATAATTGTACTTTTTGTTGATGGTGGTCTCATTTCTGGAACCAACGAACAAGATATGTTTAACATTCTTATCAAATTAAAAGAAAAATTTGAAATAACGTATGATACTGCTGAAAATGATAACATATCTTATCTTGGAATGGAAATTCAAAATACAAAAGAAGGTATTTTTGTTAGTCGAACGAAATATACTGAAAAGATTATAAAACGTTTTGATTTTGATTGTCTGAATACAGCACATACTCCAATGGAAAAAGGAATGATTACTGATCCAGAAAATCTTTTAAATGACAGACAACTAGAAACGAAACCATATCGTGAAGCAGTCGGAAGTCTACTGTATTTGGCTACAATTAGTCGTCCTGACATAAGTTATGCTGTAAACTATCTGAGTCGCTTTAACAGCAAACCAATGGTTAGTCATTGGAAAATGGTTAAAAGGATTTTTCAATATTTGAACGGGACAATTACTAATGGAATATACTTTGATGGAAATAATGAACTAATTGCATACACTGATTCAGATTATGGAGGTGATACTGGTCATTCGACAAGTGGAATACTTTTATTAAGAGGAGGACCTATAGTATGGTATGCTCAGAAACAAAGACATGTAGCGACATCAACTGCAGAAGCAGAATATAGAGCAGCTGTATCAGCAATTGATGATATTTGCTGGATAAGAAGAATTGGGAAGGAACTTAAATGTTTGGATGATACTAAACCAACTGTGATATGTGTTGATAACCGGTCAGCTATTTGCATGTTGAATAATCATGAAGAAAAAATAAATAAAGGCAAAAAGCACATCGAAATACCTAGAAAATTTATACAACAGCATATTGGAAATACAGTTGTAGTGGAACATGTACAAAGTTGTGATCAGCTTGCTGATATACTAACAAAGCCTTTGAACCGTAAGATCTTTCTTTCATTGAAAACTAAAATAATTAAGGAGGAGTGTTGAAAATATGTTCATATTTGATAATTATTTTCGTATGTTATAGATAATTGTGATCTATGTTCGGTATGTTAAAATATAGTATGCTCAGTAATAATTATCATCTGTTAACAAAAGAGTCTGTTCTGTTCTGTAATTATTCACGTCGAACTTTGTAATATAATTACTACTTGTTATAGAATAAATGTTCATTTGAAGTCATTCTGTTTTCCAACAAAATTTAAAACAACACCATATCCTTTTTGTCTTTGGCCGAAAGCTGCCAACATTCCGACCCGTAAGTTAAGATTGGCTCCACTATTGATTGGTAGATTGTCATTTTCGTACTTAACTTTATCTTCCAAATATTCCATGGTTAATTGAGCAATAATGTTTGATAATAGGCTACCCATAGCTATACCGTTTATTTTTTGGTAGAAATAGTTTTCATATTGGAAGAAGTTCTCCGTACGAATTGAATGGCTTCTATTAAAGGTTTCGTTGGGATTATCGTATGTGGTTTAATGAGAGGCTATTTGTTCTCTATTATAGTAGGAATTAATTAATTTGGAATGTTTGTATACGGTAAAATGACATCCAACGAAGATATCACATGATTGTTTGGTATTTGAATCTGACTTAGATGTTTCTTAAGGGAAAATTAATTTTTTATATATTATGGTTTATTATTCATAATATTTTCAATAATGATGCTATAATATCTAAATAGTTGATAGAGAGGCTATTGAATGCATGAAAATATTGGTATCAGAGGTATATTATCTTTATGCACTTTTGGGATTCCGTAGATTTTTGGTAGTAGGCTGTTGTGTATTATCAGGTGATTGCTTGTCTATGGAAATATAGAGTTTTCTTGTGCCCACTATTTCACGATTTTGTCGTTTTCATTTTGTATGTTCTTTGTGAGATCTCGTTTTATTTCCCTGCATGTTATTATTATATTTTTAAATTCCCTGATGTATTCTCTGGTATTCTCCAAATTTTAATTTGGCGTCTGTGTGGGAATTTGATTGTCATACTATATATATATATATATATATATATATATATATATATATATATATATATATATATATATATATATATATATATATACATATATATATATATATATATATATATATATATATATATATATATATATATATATATATATATATATATATATATATATATATGTATGTATATATAGGGTCATTGATGGTCGATGGTAGGTTAGACGTTTACGGAAAACGGGACATAGGATGAATCTGAAAATTTGGATCCTGCCATAGAAAGGCACGATCTATCTTTCTACGTTTTGGCGGTGCTGCCGCTTCTACTCACAAATTTTAACAGCTTTTTTTTTTTTAAATGAGACACCATGTATGTTATTTTATTTTTAGAATCACAATATCTCCAGGATCATTTTTCCTCGATAGTTCCCTATACCTATAATCTACCTCGGTTTTCGAGATAATAATTGTTGTAGTTTTTAATTTATGAGTAATTATTTCGCTCCAACTCAACTTGTTTAAATAAATATCAAATGGTTTTTGAAATGCATTTGCGATTATTTCGAAAACTTGACGAGTTAGGTATACCACTTTGTCACATCAACTTGAAGGTAATTCAATTGCCTTTCAGAATTTTTAGTAATATACAGGGTGTCTCATTTGAAAAAATGACACTCCGACCTTTTTTGTTTGCCACGTTAAAATCATTCAGTACAAATCGCCCTGTATAACATGAAATGAATTTATTCAAGTAACTATTAAATACAAGGCTTTTGCAAAAAGTGTGCAAAATTTCAGCCTCCTTGAGGTTCAAATGGCAGATAAATTAAAATTTAAGTTTTACATAATTTCAGGAAAATTACTACAAAAATTATTATCTCGAAAACCGAGGTAGATAGGTATAGGGAACTATTGAGGAAAAAATGATCCTGGAGATATTGTGATTCTAAAAATGAAATAATATACAGCGTGTCCCATTTGAAGAAAAAAAAAGTTGTTAAAATTTTTGAGTAGAAGCGGCAGCACCGCCAAAACGAAAATATTTAGAAAGATAGATCGTGCCTTTCTATGGCAGGATTCAAATTTTCAGATTTCTTCTATATCCCGTTTTCCGTAAACGTCTAACCTACCATCGACCATCAATGACCATGTTTATATATGTATATATGAATAACTATATTTAATTTCAGAAATCCGATAGTAGAAAAGATTAAAAATAACGTTTTTTCTCAATGAATATCAGAAAATAATAAAATTATGGCAAGTAATGACCACAATGATATATTATGTTGATTATATAATTTATGTATGAATAATCCAATAGAATCCGTGAATATTGCATAACTACTGCTTATTGATAAGTGAATATACCCTTTAAGACGTGATATAATCGTTTTGGTGTTTCGCTCCGTGTCAAAATGTGAATGTTCGTCAAATCATCGTCATATTGACGATGTTATATAATCGTAACGAATACCACTCGAGCAATCGAAAATAATCGTTAAACTGACCTCGTCACTCGACGAATTTTCTTAAAACATCACTCGAGCTGCGCTCTCGTGGATGTTTTGCAAAATACGTCTCGTGATTCGGAAGTATAATCGATTGTTTTCGATGGTCTTGTGATATTATAACTCATTATATAACTCATGTATGAATAAGCCAATAGAATCCGTGAATTTTGCATTGTTACTGCGTATTGATAAGTGAATACATCCTTGACGACGTGATATAATCGTTTTGGTGTTTCGCCTCGTGTCAAAATGTGAATGTTTTCATATTGACGATGTTTTGATATTTGTCAAAAAAAATCTCGTGACTCGGAAGTATAATCGATTATTTTCGACGCTCTTGTGATATTATAACTGAAAATACAACATATCGAATATGCTGAAGATACAAGAATAATATCGATGAATTATTAATTTCGATTCAATTAATGAAAAAGAAATAATATTCATAGGAAGAATAAATGAAGAGGAAATTTTGTAGAAGAGTGTATGAATCTTTATACACTTTTATACAAAATTATACAAAATTTCCTTTTTTGCATGAAAGTGTATAAATCTTTATACACTTTTATACAAAATTCCCTCTTCATTTCTTCTACACAAGTGTATTCAGCTTTCCACGTTAATTCATAGGAAGGACTCTATTTGGCCTTTGAAGATTCATTTATATTATCTGTGTGCATAATTAACTGCCGTAAAGTTATTGTGTATCAATCCATCAGAATCAACGAAGAAAATATTAACAGTTATAAGATTGTTGGTAGGTAATCAAAAATAATCTCGAAATCCTCTTCGAATCAATTGGTGTTATGAATTTTCCGTTAATTAATCCGATTAGGAACTCGGATCGTTTATGATAGGTAATGCGATATACCAACTTCATATTTCAATTACTGTTAATTTTCCCTTCAGTATTATTAATCAGATCATATTCAATTCCAAATATTCGAATCCAATTTGATATGAGGTTACTCAGTCACATCGGACGTGAATTGTATTTCAAAGTCAATGTAGTGAATGAGCCGAGCAGTGATGAATAATAAGTAATTTCAGTGTATTAGAGAGAAATGAATGAACTCAATTTGTCATTGAAATGTTTCTTAGTTGACCTTGACCATAATATTGAATATTGACAATAGGCAAAATACTTGCCCGAAGTAAGTAAATGATATTAATTGCATGATAATGACTGATGATGCTTTTTTCAATTGCAGAGTTGTTAATGCCTTCATTCATAGAAATGAAAGCGAAGAAGTACTCACAAAGAACTTTTGATGTGTGAAAGTCAATATATTCACAACTGAAGATAACATCATGTCTTCTCATTTCGTTTCATCTTGCTTCAATTAGCTTCACTTCAAAGAGGAGAAACTCGATTGGCCGAACTATAGGAATATAGTTAAATTACTCATATTCCATATTTTTACATATATTCATTATGTATATTGTCCTACTATAAAACTTCTCTAGAAATTTTCAATTAATTGTTCATCTACCTTTTGATTTCAAAATAATAATCATCATGTTATTATTTACGGGGATAACTTGAATTTATGGATGTTCTCCTTTCGTCTATATGGAAAGTAGAATAATTTGAAGCAGTATTTTAATTGATGAATGCAATATAACTTCAGTAAGTTTACTTTGCTGAAAATATGGTCGTATCTACTAAATTGAAATAAAAAAATAAACATGATTACAAAACATGCCCAAATATATCATAAATACAATAAGAAACTTTCTACCTTATCTGCTTTAATTTCGTGGAATATATAATATGTCACCATAAGCTCGTAGCTCCTTATATTATTTTTTTTTATTATCGTGTTTGTTTTTTTTTGCTCTCGTTAATAGTGGTGAATATTTTTGGCTCAAGTGTTTAATGAATTATTTATGATTCTCTGTTTTTAGTCGTACTTCTACCGAAAATAATTTTCTCAACTTCACAGCTTCAGCAGATTGAGTTAGAGGGTGGAAATACGATCCTTTGTGGATTTCGACAAGACTATTTCGTTCGAATCGCATCTCTATCAGTACGCGCTCTTCTCGATTCATTAAAAAAAAAAAATAAAATGAATTATTTTCTAATTTTTACTTCGATTTGCTTTTAAAGCATGGTTTCTCAGGACGCGATACACTTCGCGAATTTTCGCTGTATTTTGGGTTTATTTCCGTGGTTTGGTATAATAGTTGAGTTGAATGGAGGGGTTGAATATAATATATATATATATATATATATATATATATATATATATATATATATATATATATATATATATATATATATATATATATATATATATATATATATATATATATATATATATATATATATATATATATATATATATATATATATATATATATATATATATATATATATATATATATATATATATATATATATATATATATATATATATATATATTTATATATATATATATATATATATATATATATATATATATATATATATATATATATATATATATATATATATATATATATATATATATATATATATATATATATATATATATATATATATATATATATATATATATATATATATATATATCAGAGCTGTGCCAAAGCATTGTGCTTTGTGCTCGTGAAAGCACTTGGAGCCCTTTTGTGCTCCCGAGTCCTTTTCAAAAGCAGTGCTTAGTGGTTAGTAATTGAAGTCCTTCAACAAAATGCTTTGTGCTTAGTAATCCCAAAAGTGCTCCCGAGCACTGAAGTGCTCCCAAGCACTTCTGCGGATTACTAAGCACTAAGCCCTGAGCTAAACTTGTCGTAACACGAATATGCGTATGCGGCGGCGCTATGATCGTGTGTTGATATCATTCCAGTGACAAACATCTCACGTTAGTGTCAAGTCAATAAAAAAATTATTTATAGAATACAACACACTCCTTCCATCAAGTGCTCCTGTTGAAAGACTGTTTTCATTTGCGTCTATAGTAAATGCACCAAGACGTCATACTCTGAGTGACAGGAACTTCGAAAACTTAGTTTTATTAGAAGCTAATGGGGATGTCTGATTTTTTTTTTTTTTGATGAGTTGTACACCATTACTTATATGTTACTAGTATGTAGTCAATGCATTGAATGAAAATTTAGGATTTTTTTATGGGCATGGAACTCAACTATCTGAATCGCATAGTTTTTTCAGTACCTATATTCTGATGAAATATGAATGATAAGCATGGGATTCTTGATATGAAATAATGAATCTTTCAATACGCTGTGCTTTCCATAAGGGTTTTTCCTGTTTGATATATTAATCATCACTTAGGTGATTAAATAATAATACTGAGATTCTACACAGGTCCTTTTTTATCCTATTTTCAATAAAATCTGTGTCATTTAGCTAATATCAATGTTCGTAGGTCACAGATTACAGAAGCATATCTTGTTTCTGTATTATTTAAATTTGAATGTATCTATGATCTTTATGAAATTGATCAAAAATGGCGTGTGAGAATGCCTATGCTTATAGTTATTTATGTATCAAGGTAGTTATAAGAATGCTAACTACAGAGGGCAACAGATTTCAATCCCGAGGGATGTAAGTCCCCCTTCCTACCATGTACGATTTTTCTGAGAATTTAGTGAAATTCCAATTTTCAATTGGATCTTTCCCTGAACCTCTCTTCGAGCAAAATGACGTGCGGGACAATGAAATCTACTGAACCCCATTGAAAATTTTCTGCTCTTTTCAAATATCTCAATCAAATCCCAAAATTTTAATATACAGGGTGTTGAATCTCCGCTTGGAGGAAGTCCCATAATTTTCAAATGCGGACCTGGAATTTTCTAGAAATTTAACTATAATTTAAATATAAATCGACCTGTGGAAGTGAATCATACGTTCCAAATATCAACCGACTATGCTGGTTGGTTCAAAAGTTATGAGGAATTGAAATTTTTAGTGCAAAAACTCGGTTATGGAATTGATTAGATATATCATATATCGATTTTTTGGACTCGTCTAGGATAGCTCTAGCTCAGGTTGCCGTAGGTATGTTCATTCACTAATGAAACACCCTGTATAGTTCTGTACCAGCTCATAGTGAGCATCGAATATGTAACACCCTGTACATCTCTTCTTACCCGTCAATAATGTCATACTCATATGCCAGCTTACAATTTCTTTACCGATTAAAATAACCTCAATTTCAACAATTCTCAAAAAAGTACTTGGGGCTTAGTGCTCGAAATGTCAAATTACTTTCACAAAGTGCTTAGTAATCGCAAGCCTTTTGTAAAAATAAGTGCTTAGTGCTCGAAACTGGGAGCCTTTTTTTTCAAGTGCTCAGTGCTCTATTCTTCAGTGCTCGTCACAGCTCTGATATATATATATATATATATATATATATATATATATATATATATATATATATATATATATTTATATATATATATATATATTTATATATATATATATATATATATATAAATATATATATATATATATATATATATATATATATATATATATATATATATATATATAGTACAGGGTCCTGCAACAGTGGCGCGGTGCTCCATATCTCTATTTGGGAAACAGATAGAAATCTACATTTCTATAATATTACCGTATTGCTCGTGCTCGACAAAATAAAAATATTGTCGATCACACAGGGTGTTCAATTTCTTCTGGACAGATATCAACTATGTTTTTTCAAATGGCAACCTATATTTTTTGTCGCCTTTTCGGTTTCTACATAGAAAATAAAAGATACTTTGTATAGATCCTCATTTCGAAAATATTTACGGTTTTCGAGATTTTTTGCATTTTTGATTTTTTTTTTCAATTTTGGTCACTCAGAATATTTGAAATTATAAAGTTGTGCCAAGTCCAATTGAAATTTATTTTTGGTCAAATATTTTACATTGGTAACTCTCTCAAACGATATATCTGAAATCAACCTGCGATATACAGGGTATGAAAAATCGCTTGCCACATATTGTAAATAAAAATGTACAGAATCTTCCTTATTTCAAATGGAACACCCTGTATATTATAGTTCCAGAAGAAGCGTTAAGAAAAGCTCTACAAATGTCATGAAGTATTCCCTATGGTTAAGTTTACTAGTTTTCCTTAAAACAGCGTAAAATGGCAAATATTCAAATTTCTTCGCTATAATCTCAATGAACGACTTTTTCCAAAAATAACCTGTTGGTAGATAAACAAGTTGTGAATTACACCACAAAATATTCATTGTATATTCAAAATAATTTCAATAATCTCCAAATTTGAGCCATATTCTTTCGATTTAAAACACCCTTTCAGCGAATAAAATATTTATTGGAAATCGGGTAGTCTGGCAAATGACAGATCAAAATATTTGCCTTAAAATATGTATTGAAATCTTTAGTGATTCGTTAAGTACAACTTTCGATATGATTTCATCTAAATGTTGTTAAATTATATCGAAAGTTCAACTTAACGAATCACCAAAGATTTCAATAATTATTTGAAGGCAAATATTTTGATCTGTCATTTGCCAGACTACCCGATTTCCAATAAATATTTTATTCCCTGAAAGGGTGTTTTAAATCGAAAGAATATGGCTCAAATTTGGAGATTATTGAAATTATTTTGAATATACGATGAATATTTTGTGGTGTAATTCACAACTTGTTTATCTACCAACAGGTTATTTTTGGAAAAAGTCGTTCATTGAGATTATAGCGAAGAAATTTGAATATTTGCCATTTTTCGCTGTTTTAAGGAAAACTAGTAAACTTAACCATAGGGAATACTTCATGAAATTTATAGAGCTTTTCTTAGCGCTTCTTCTGGATCTATAATATACAGGGTGTTCCATTTGAAATAAGGAAGATTCTTTACATTTTTATTTACAATATGTGGCAAGCGATTTTTCATACCCTGTATATCGCAGGTTGATTTCAGAGATATCGTTTGAGAGATTTACCAACGTAGAATATTTGACCAAAAATGAATTTCATTTGGACTTGGCATAACTTCATAATTTCAAATATTCTGAGTGACCAAAATTGAAAAAAAAAATCAAAAATGCAAAAAATCTCGAAAACCGTAAATATTTTCGAAATGAAGATCTATATAAAATATCTTTTATTTTCTATGTAGAAACCGAAAACGTGACCAACAATATTTTTATTTTGTCGAGCTCGATCAATAAGGTAATATTATAAAAATATAGATTTCTATCTGTTTCCAAAATAGAGATATGGAACACCGCGCCACTGTTGCAGGACCCTGTATATATATATATATATATATATATATATATATATATATATATATATATATATATATATATATATATATATATATATATATATATATATATGTATATGCAGTTCAATCCAAGCAAGATATTATATCGATGCACAAGTTATTTATTTGTGCTTTAATAAATCGGTGCCTGCAGGCCTGCTTAAGAATGACTTAAATGAATTTTTGTTTCTAGTGAGAACGTCCATCAACAACATTATTTTCAAGTAGTCCTACAATCTCATGACAAATATATTCTTCAGAACGAAATATTAGGTAACTATTCAGAGAATTGAATTCCGCGCTGTGATGAATTTCCAACAAGGACAATTGGCTTGAGGGATAATAAAGTATATAGAGATTAGATATTGACTAATAAATAACTTGAAACTTATTTATAGATTGAATTCGATATCGAGGTGAGTCCAGATTTAGGTGCCGGAGTAAGGCCTTCACATCATAGATTCATAATGAAGAAATTTGCAAAATCATTTTTAGAAGATGGAATCCCCAAGTGATGTTTCAAAGAGACGCACTTATTCCCGTCCATCTAGAAGCCATGCCTGATGATGACGATAACAGAAACTCCATGATAAACTCCCATTATCCTGGTACACTGTTTCCAAGATAGAAAAAAATTTTGCTACACAGAAAAATGAACCCTTTGCAGGGCTGTTTCGTCCCAGAGAAGGGTCCGGCCACCAAGTGTTTTACATCATTGGGAAGGCTCTGCCGAATTCTATTCAACGTTGTGTATACTATCAATATATTACTAGCAACTCTTAAGAGCCAAAGATTCATAATTTTTTGATTTTTTCCGAAAACAATTAACGTCTCACTAAAGCTGGAAGTCCAAAATATCAATCAAATTAGTTATCAAAACACATTTATTTCACATTTCGAAATATAAAACTTATCTAGTGGTAGAAATACGATGCCAGCGAATTTGTTTTTTATATCACTTTTCCTCAAAAATGTATCATAAAAATTGAAGATGAGTCAATAAAACTCACTTGGTAACATGTTTGAGAAAAACAAAAATAAATTTATAAAAGATTTTCACTTATACTAAAAAAATCGATATAACGCATTTTGTTGACACTTTAGTTTCATAGTGTGAAACTTTCAAATTTATGTAGTTCTCAATGAATGGAAAATATTCGACGGATAAGTTTCTTCCCACAAATATGTTGATATTGACTCTGAAAGTATAAAAGTAGTCGAATAAATCTCAAATACCAAGCTAGTTAGTTGAGTACTTAGCGTACGCTGGCTAGTATTTGGGAGGTCTCCTGTCCAAACCCCGGAGCCGACTGGTCTGCCATGAGTTTTTTTCAGAGGTTTCCTCATGATATGTAAGTCACAGCTTGCGAACTTATAAGGCGAATGCTGGGCCAGTATTAATCCTCTGAACCCTACCCACACTTCCTATGTTCCATAAATATCCCGTCTCACCTATCCTTAATGCACTTGTACATACAAGTGCATCCTTTGATCTGAGTGAAGGAGTTAATCCCAAACTCTAGCTGCCCGTCTCCCTGGCACATACTCGTACTTCAGGGAGGAAAGAAACACACAGGTGTGTCCCTTTCCTTTTTTTTCTCAGCAAAGTTAGCTGTCACAAAATGCAGGATGGCACTGAATCTCCTAATTATTCGTGTTGTAGGGGTGAGTATTCGCACATTTTAATGGTTAGACTACCTCGAAAATGCATAGCAATTCTATTATTTCCTGAATTATATATTTCACTAAGTTTTTAAGCCTCGATAACCTAGCAAGCATTATTTAGCAACATGAAGTGAACAAGAAAAATTCTTCAATAATTAAAAAAATTATCGAACAACTTTCCAAGGGAGCTGGTTATACGTATTCCGCAACGCAAATTCTATATTCACATTCCAACGATGAATTTTAGAAAACGTCAAGTCTTTCTGCTTCAAAATCTGCATACAACTTTTTCGATGTTATTAGATTTCATCAGAGCTGTTCATTTGACTCGGAATGAATTAACAACTTTCTAATTGTTCCCCAATACAATTCGCGACCGAGCCACTATCTGGATAATAACCCAGAGCGCCCTCCACCAAAGATATAGGAAACAACAATTCACCACTCAGATCGAAAATGTAGAATTCCGTCGCGAGAATACTTACTGCCTGACATGAAGATATCTACTCTGCACCATTGGCGTATATGATTCCAAAGCACACTGACATAGTATTCAAAAACTGTGGATATAAAGCTGCACTGATGAGATCTCATAACTTCTAAAGAGCTGTATGCAGGTTTTGAGTCGGGGTGAGTTGACGTTTTCTATAATTCATCATTGGATTGTGAATGTAGAATTCGCTCTGTGGAATACTTGAAACCTTGGGAAGTTGTTTGATAATTTTTTTAATGATTTCAGAATTTTCCTTGTTCACTTTATGTAATGTATGAAATCGACTAGGGTGAATAAATATGTTTTTCTCCGATCGTGGAAAAAGTCATACTATTTTGACCTGTTTTCTATGCGCAAAGCACAACATTCCAGAATAGTGGGCAGTTGCTAAGCAATTAGCAAATAACAGTGCGGTAATATTCTTACCGCACTACTGTAGCGTGCGGTAATGTTACAAATGGATTATTACAATGAATTGAAACAAAGTATGGTTTTAAATTTTATAATTGTTGTTAATATTTACATTTATTGTACAGTTTGTACAATTTCTAAATTGTACTGGAGGGCAACGAGATTTTATAGACGTTGAAGCTGCATGGCTAATTGTTTGGTTTATCTCGTTTTGATCATTTTCATTTGAAGTCGAGGCAGGGGTGTTGAATATTTTACTAGCCACTTCTACTTTATTTTTAAGTTATTTGTCAATATATTCTTCCGCCACATTGGAAGATTTTCATCATCCGTGGCGAGAAAGAATATCAGCTCCAGCATCTACCAAATGTGTTGCCGATGATCTTCGGCAAAAATGTGCTGTATATTCTGTCGGATTTGGCAACTGTAAATAACTTGCAACAATTTGCGGCATTTCTCCAAATAAAATAACAAAGTTATTTCCATGGTTACCACTTCTATATTTCAATATGAACATAGAGAAACCTATTTAAACTCACTTGATTACATCTTGAATAAAATATTTTTTAATTAATTTTGTTAATGTAAATCAACGATAGAAGAAAAGATAGTATGTATAATTCGTGGGAAAAGCATATTCCTAAACTGTGTTACCAGACTCGTCGCTACACTCCTCGTAATTATCACAGTCGTGATAATAACGATATAGTAATACTATTTTTATGATTTAAAAATTACTTTGAGCTGCCTCATCATATTCTAGAGCGAACCATTTTTGAAATAATTTTATGAAATTTCTATTACTTAATTTTTTTATCATGTAAGATATTGTTGAGAAATATAGACTTTCATTAGCGCCAGTAAAAATTGCTAATTCACTGTTTTCACGAGAACTGTTAAAATTACATTCCCGCATGCGATTCATATATTATACAATTCAAGTTAGTTCAGTAACGAAAAACCTAACTTCAATAACGATTTATTTTATCTTTCTTAATGTTTGCTCTGCGGAATGTTTCCCATGAATCTTTCAACCCCGATAAAAAGTTATTATTACGTGCTCTACGTTTCATAGTACATAAAATTCGTATCCAAGGAAATACGTGCCCACACTAAAAGAAACGCAAGTATAAATTTTGAATCGCCTGAGAATATTCTGACCCAGTGAGCTCGTATGCTCGTGAAATATCTATGCTTATCCAACCATATTTTGAAACATTTCATGAAAAATGCATGGAAAAAGTTGCGCTCTATAATTTTCCACGGTCAAGAACAGAAATGCATGTTTAAAATCACATCATACCCATTTTGTGGTTGAATAGATGTACTAAGTGAAAAAACTATAAAAGTAGGATAATTTAATAACCACAGAGATAAATTCAAATATACGAGAAACCACACTGCTAATACCAATGAAATATACAGCTTGATTATGTCGTCTGACATATTTCTTCATGAGTCTTTTTAATTGATTATTTGACTGAAGATAGCCATCTAGTTTCATCATAAATATAATATTGTAAAAAACAGCCTATCTCTGTTGCATATAATCGAATTGATTAGTTTTTTTATATGCGTTGTCGTAAATACTGAACCAATGCAAGCAACTGCACCTTGACAAAATATATCAACATAAAATACGGCCTGAAAAAATGAGTTAGTGCTTGTGTTTAGTTAAGCTTGGAACCATTCTACAATTATTTCAAAATATAACAATTCAATGAAACAATTATATAACTGTGAAATTTTCATGTCAATATTAATAACTTAGGAAATAACGTAGCTTGTAGGGGATGAGCTATAATTAAAAGATTTATTTGCCTTCTAAAGCCAACAAAAATTGATGTGACTTTGGAAAACTTCGTCTTTGAGGTATCGGCCTCTTTACCCAAAGATATTCTGAATATTTTTTATTGTATATTGGTATGCATATATTAAATCATATTATTTTTATTGTTTATTCTTCATTATCATACAAAAAATTCTTGACATTTATATTTTGAATATTATTCCTTTTAAATGTTGATCGTAACTGCGGCTAATATGATTCATCCTCATTAAAAATTAAAAACGCGTGTAATGCTGGACTTCAATGCATTAATTGTAGTCGGCTTATTCACATACATTCTTGATTTCATGTAGCCCCAAAGAATGTGTGATACCACATGACCTATGTGGCCAATTAACTGGTCCAAAGGTTACCAAGTGCCTATTGACTGTAACGGTAACGACTCGGAAGATCAGTCGGATTCAGTTCTTGCAGTAATTGAATTTTTTAGACTTTCAAACTCAGATCTTAATGAAAAATAAGCCAAGTTGTTGCAAACGACAATCCTCTCTGTTGAGAACGGCGACGAATTGATTCTTCGCGGTTACCTGGAATGCTCACCGCTACTGCCTCTATATTTTGTTCACTACAAGCTGGTCGCTTATTACCAAATAATGAAAATTGGGTTTCAAAATTCTCGATTGTACAGCGAATTGTGCGTTCAGTCAGGCCGATCATGTAGGCCATAAGTGCACGATACACATTCCATGATTTTCATAATATAGCTGAACAATTTGTAGAAGCTGTGCCAGGCTGTCTTCTTTCAGTGATGAATTGTCAAATATACAACACAATAAAAATGCCATGACATGTGACTCGACGCATGCGTGATTTGACATTAGTTCGCCACCACAAATAGTTATTTAATAAACTAGTTTATTAATGACAGCGATTAATGGTTGAGATATTTTAACGCGTGAGCGGAGCGAGCGCGTTAATAGTTCGAGACCATTAATCGCTACATTAATAAACGAGTTTATTACAAGATTTTTCCGTCGACCTCATCATGAATTGAGTATAAATTCTTGATTGAAATAAATTTTTATTTTGCTTGACAGATACACTTGACACAATATAAATTTCTATGCTCATTTCGATATATTTATATTCATGCTCCCGATGGAACAATTTGAGAAATTCATAGATGGAATATTAGACATGTGACATTCTGAATAGTGAACATTACCTACAATATTCGATAAGGAATACGTGGAACTGGTGGAAGCTGAAGTGTTATTTACTTTCGAACGATTATTGCATAAAATTTTTTCCGCAGTTTCTACTTAATTTTGTATAGAGTTAAATTTTTCGATTAGAAATATGAATTCCTTTTCTCTGTGGAATAATAGTACAGACAAAGAATAATTCAACTATTCCGTGCTGAATACTTCTGTGTTTGGTTGCCCATGATAATCATACATCAAAATAGGAGAAATTGCACATTAAAATCGGTCATTAATGATCAATTTCGTGTACGTTAAAGTAAGCTTTTATTTAGAGGTATATTACTGAATACACGTGCACCCAGTAAATTGAATAATTAAACAATAAGAATTTCTTTTTTAACAGTAAACATTCAATTTTAAACAATAAACATTCAATTTTTAACAATAAAACTTTTTTTTTTAATTCTACGTTTCCCCCTCCATATCTCCTCAAGCATCGATCCTAGCAGAAAAGTGTATGAAATCGTTTTTGTAGAAATTTTATGTAGATTAATTTAGTAATGTTTTTGAGTTATTAACGAAAAACTGAGAAAGGGATCTTTAGAGCCTCCCCTAACGTTAGCTCCACCCCCACCCTTCAGTACTTTTGGTATGTTGTTAGGGACACCTTCTACAAGTGTGCCACAATTGGCTTCTACATGAATTATTGCCGCTATTTGGTCTTTTCTCGTCTTCGTTGCCTGGACTACTTTATGAATATCAGGTATCAGGGTACAACTATTGGGTGTAACCAGCAGGTTACCTTTAAAAGGGCCCAACTTAATTCAACCCGTAACCGAGGTTGAATTCTCTACATTTACCATGATAAAATAGAGAATATATTTTCTTTTTCATTTATATATTCCTAATTGAGATCTTTTTGATGGAATTATAACTCCATCATTATGTGATCGTCTTTCAAAATGTCACTTATATAAGAAATTAACCATAAATAGTCCTAAATAAAATGTATTATGTTGGTGCTACAAAAGACTAGATTAATCAACATATTCTCATGCATAAATTCAACTGTAAACAAATTTCCGTTTGTCACTACAGTCCTGTAATTTCAAATCCTGATTATTCTCCGTGCATCCTAATTTCCAAACGTTTCAGCACCAATTATGCCAAATTGATGATCGTAGGGCTACAAGGGTCACGTTTTCGAGTATATCGGCTCACGACTTGCCGCAAGAACCTAATGAACTCGAAAATATCCATAGTTCGGGCCTTATTGTGCGGGACAAAGGGCGATTAACGTCATCGTCGGAATTACGGTTTCAGCAAATTGATATTGGGTCTGTCCGACCGAGAACAAAGAACAATTCTTTCCTTGTCTTTGTGCGAGTCGGTAATATAATTACTTCTCCAAGGGGCTCCTGAATTTTCATGGAGAGTAAAATATTGGATCCACTTAAAACTTGAAACTTGACTTTTGACAAACGGGAAAAATTAAAACCTAATTGGCCTCATTTTATGTCATCCTGGGTGGGGTGGATGGTTTATTGAATGTGGTTTACCAATAGATAGCTATGTCTGATTACATATTCAAAGCAACAAATGAAATTGTACGAGGTTTCAGAATTTCCAGGCAATTTGATATGTCAGATATGAAGGAATTTCTAGTCTGACAGGTTGGAAAATTTATATTTTCAATCTAATGCAAGGTCGAGTGCACTTTATTTTAGATATTATTCACCTTTTACAGGTAAACTGTTTGACCTATTTGAAGTAGGTACCTAAGTTACATTTGTTTTCGATATTGAAAACATATTTCATAAATTATATTAGAAACTGAAACCTGTTTACATTCAGATTTGAAATGATTCTTTTAATAATTGAATTAATAAATTTATTAAAGTAAGAGTTTCCCTCAGCTTTAATTATATCAAAATGATATTTGTTGTTCATTTCACTAGATGTAAGATATTATTAATAATATTTTCAAAATTGAAATTTTTGAATTAATATATTGTGACGTTGAACATTCGTAAAAAGGAAGTGGTTTGTTAAGAATGGCAAAATTATAAAACATTTAAAAGTGTTATTTCCGTAAATGTCTTTCCTGGGATGAAAATATCGGTATCTGTGGATCGAATAACTTTCGGAAATATAGTGATTGGAGATCTCCTGCTTTGTTGTTTAAAAATCTAAAGGGGATTACAGATTCTGTTCCGATGGATGTAAATTAAATTCAATTACGAAACATCTTATCCCTTGCCTACACTAAAAACAATATGGTCAATGCTTTGGTAAGATAAATTTCTCTCAGCCATAAATTTAGAGAATTCTTTTTAGTAGATACCACTAGATGTTGCTTGAAAGGAAAAAACTGCTTTTGAAATTAAAGGAATAGGGTTATTTCACTTCAATGTTGTGCATTTCAGATGTTGTGATTCTGTGCAAATTAAACAGAGATTTATTAACGTTATATTAGGTCTTGAAATCAAGACCAATAAATTTTTTTATTTAGAAGCTATCATTATACATTTTACAACTACGCAGAAAAACATATAGAACTTTTGAATAAACTTAAACTCAAGTTGAATGAAGATAACCAAACAGTCAATTCCTCTAAACATAAATTTTTTCGAGGCTATTCAGAATACTCAGTTCACACAGTGGACAGTCCTGAGAAATAATCGACTGTGTTGAATATGAAATGAAGCAAATTATTGGATTATGTTCTTTGTATAGTAGATATAGTACTCCTATATGAATGCGAGTGTTGGACCCTCAACCCCTCCATGGAAAAAAGAATTGAAGCCTTCGAAATGTACCTATACAGACGCATACTCAAGATAATGATGGACCAACGTCGAAGTACTCAATCGCACGAAGAAGCAAAAAGAACTACTGCTCACAATTATGGAAAGTAAAACTCAATATCTAGGCCACATCATGAGAGGGAGTCGGTACGAACTTCTTCAACTTATTATTGAAGGCATATCCAGGGGAAACGATCAGTCTGAAGGCGGCAGAACTCGTGGCTGAAAGATCTACGTCGATGGTTCGATTGCACATCAATTGAAATCTTCCGTGCAGCAGCGTCTAAAACAATGATGGCTATTTGGATCACCAACCTTCGAAGGGAGATGGTGTGAGAAGAAGAAGATAGTAGATTTGTCCGAGACATTTCAACTTCAATGTCTCCTTCAAGCAGTTCACTCAAAGGAAAGAGAAGGAATCAGGCTATTTCTTGAACTGAAGAAGCAGAAATCTTCTCAATCAAAATAAAGAATGCTTTAGTCTCAGCGACAGTTCTTCGTTTGTAGCCCAGATTATTAAAAAGAGGTTATAATATAATGTGATGCTCCTGATGGAAGTTTAAGAATAGTATTGAATCAAATTATTGGTGGTTAATAAGGTGTCCTAGCGTTTGGTAGTCGATGTTTGACAAAATTGGGAATGAATAGATAAGTCACGGAAAGGAAAATATCAGGAATTCTCTTTAGCATAACAAATTTATGACCCTATATCGACGGAAATCATTATTTTATTATAAGTGAAAATATTACCCTTAATTGGTTGAAAAACATGAAAGAACCTACGGTTTAATTAGCGAGATGGTCTCTTGAGCTTCAATCTTATAAATTACACCGTGATCCTTCGCAAAGGATAGGATAATGTTGTTGATGATGTACTTTCTTGGATCTCTACCTTGCAAGTCAATGTTCTTGATGATGTTCAGCTCCAAGAAAAAATGCGAGAATGTTCTGATCGATACGCTCAGTGAAAGATTGAAAATGGAAAAATTTATAAATTCATTGAACATCAATTATCCCAAACCCGAAGAGAAAAGTCGAAATTCGCACTTTTCATTGTCCAGCGATAGCGTCTCATTCGGGATTTCAAAAAACCCAGTATAGAATATAGGAATTGTACTTTTCGTCAAAAATAAGGTAAAACATCAATAAATTTATCCATTCTTGTTCAGTGTGCGGAGAACAAAAATGGTCAAATTTTAGACCAAGACACTCATGGGTGAAGAAAAATCAATTCAGTTTCCCTGGCAGTGCATGGCAGACGACTATAAGGGATCGTTTCCATGATTCTCATCAGGAAATTAATAACTCTTAGTAATTTCGGATTGAATTACAAAATAAACCGTGATAGACCGGGAGATGGTGACACAAAATATTAGATCATTTGTACCAGTATGGCGGTTCTTCAGGGGTCTAATTACGTAAAGGCAAAAAGGAAAATGATGGGCGTTAATCGAACGCGTCGGATAAATAACGAGTGTCGAACGATTTGTTCCACAAAAATGCTTGTATTTTCAGATGGTCGAAAAAAAAAAGAAATAGGCGGTAGCGTAATGCCATACTTCTCGGGTGTGGCTTACAGCCCACCATACCGAAGCGAATACATTAATTTAAATAAAACAATTTAACCATTTGTACCACGCTAATTTTTGCATAGCTAATCATAGTCGAGTAGCCATTCAAGAAAATCATCTTGCCATACTTTTCCGACAGTTCACAATGGCCGCCATACCACTGCAAAGGAGTAATTTTTTTCTTGCCAAACGATTTGTACCACCCTGAAACTTTTTTTAACACTACTCTGTATGATCATCAATAGAAGTCTGATAATGCCATACCTGTGGGAGGTGGCGAATGTGAACAATATTCTTTCCAAATCCTAAGATTTTAATCGTAATTCGAACGATTTGTACTAGTATGGCGCCACTTTTTCCCTCTACTAGAAGTATGGCAAATATAATAATGGTCACATTGTATCGTATAATTTCTAAAAATAAAAATGCCATACTGGTACAAATCGTCAAATTTTTTTTTCACCTTTCAGCTGAAGTCCGACAGTCGTCCGCCTCATGGTTACAATCTGTAATAATTTTTTTAGGTACAATTGCATCCAAACGAAGAGAATACAATGATGCCATGATGTAAAAATTGATTTTACAGTCGTATTTTAAAACGTGTCAAATAAATAAGTATTTCAAGTATGACAGCACTTTTTCCCCCTACTTGAAGTATGGGAAAAATAATAACGGTCACATTTTGTCAAATACTTTCCAAAAATTCAAATGCAATACTGGTACAAATCGTTCGGCGAAAAACAAAATTACTCCTTTGCAGTGGTATGGCGGCCATTGGGAACTGTCGGAAAAGTATGGCAAGGTGATTTTCGTGAATGGCTACTCGACGATGATTAGCTATGCAAAAATTAGCCTGGTACAAATGTTTTATTTAAATTAATGTATTCGCATTGGTATGGTGGGCTGTAAGCCACACCCGATAAGTATGGTATTACGCTACCGCCTACTTCTTTTTATTTTCGACTATCTGAAAGTACAAGCATTTTTGTGGAACAAATCGTTCGACACTCGTTATTTATCCGACGCGTTCTATTAACGCCCACGCGATTGGGCCGCCGGTACCAGCGCTATGACCATCATTTTCCTTTTTGCCTTTACGTAATTAGACCCCTGAAGAACCGCCATATTGGTACAAATGATCTAATATTTTGTGTCACCATCTCCCGGTCTATGAAGTGTACTTTTTAGTAGGCAGTTGCATCCTCTATAGTAGCATTTGTCGAAAAGGAAGTATTTCTAGTATTTGAGGAATCATAGTTTATAATATTGGATAATGGGACTCAGTTTGCTCGCAGTGTATTCCAATATCTTTGTGAAAAGTGTAATGATCAGAAAATTTGGCATATCGTACGTTATCATGCACAAGAAAAATTTGTTGAACGCACAAATAAAACGATTGGTACGAATGTTCTTTGTTGTATTGATTTCATCCAGAGACAAAGAATTTCCAGAAAATACGATTTGCGATCAACACCGCTGTACTGAAGTTACGAATTACACTCCGGAATATCTTAATTTCGTTAGATATGTTCCTTTTGACGGAACATATTCTGGACATGTTGCAATGACGGAAAGTATATGCTTCGAACATAGAGAGAGAGAGAGAGAAGAGAGAAATAGCTTTATTGTCATATAAAATTACAAAATAAAAGAACAGAACAAAAAAACATTTAAGTCAATTAAGTAAAACATAATATGTTGAGAATTAACATATTTTTCAATTGAACTAATTATACAGATATAATAGTTTGTATATTACAAAAAAAACAAAAACCGAAAAACACTAAGAAACATTGAGACATGTTGCAACTAAATGTGGAACTCAAGGGTCTATGCTACATTGTGCAATTCAGTTACAGAATAAAATGAGTAAAATGGTCTCTCCAAAAAAAAAGTCTTAGTCGAACTTCGGAACTTTTTGTATGTACTTATAGATTTTAGCTCCAATGGTAGGTGATTGTTTAACTTTCCGGCATTGTAGGTAGAGGAGTTCTTTGTTAAGACAGCGGTGGGCGCTATTAAATAAATATAGGTATCTGAATTTCTTGTGGGATATCTATGATTCGGTCTTCCTGAAAAGTTATGAATGTGTTTGCGAACCAAATAGATGGATTCGAATATGAATAGAGTCAGAATTTTGAATTTTTCAAAGTAGAATTCGCAATGTGTTTTCTGCTCAGATCAGAATTATGACGAATTGTTCTTTTTTGCAATCTGAAAACATACTCAAAGTGGACGAGGCTGCATGAACCCCAATAAGGCAAACCATAACAAATAGAGGGATTGCAAAAAGTTTTCCAAAGTGAAAAACCATCTACATGCTGCTGATTTGAATATTTTCTGCACCTATAATATTCGGATAAAGATTATAACAAAGTTCGGAGCAGCAACAAAGTTCAGTCGGAGACCGCAAAACAATTTAGTGCAAAGTTAGCTTTTAATCATATTATCGATAATTGGTTAACTAGTTTATTCTCTCAAGAACATTGATAGGTCCAATGCTGAGAGATATTATATTAAGGAACTAAAAGCCTACTTTGAATCGAACTCCGATGTGTCTATAGGTTAATGAAGACTTGCGCGCATTTTCCATATATTTTCGTATAAATCGCTGAACTCTAATGTTGTCAGTTGATAAGTTATTAAATAAAGCTTAGTTTATGAGGTAGTTTCAATTTTGGTAAAACCGATGAACGCTCTAGTTGAGATCGAAGCTATACCTGGAACGGGCGATATTCAAAATGTCTGTTGTAAGATGTGAACATAAGTATAATTGTGTCGATTGTACCTACTGTGAATATTAAACGAATGAAATGCAGAATCCAGTCGTGATGAAAAACTTCGCGAATTAGAAAATAAAAGTTTTGCGAATGCAATTAGAAATAGTAAGATCGAATTTGAAGCTTGTGAAAAAAGATCTTCATATTATGATTTTGAACAGTTTCTTAATGTTTTAAACTCATTTCAACTGCCTAAAGGCTGGTTCAAAATAAATGATACTAGTAAAGTCACATTATTCAGATTGAAATATTCTCCCGGGTCTGTAATGATGTGTTCATTGTTCAATGATGAGTTCATTGTCCAAGATAATTTCAACCTTATTAAAAGTTTCAGTCGCGGAAAATTGCTTTATCTCAAAGACAAAGAAGAAGTTTTATATGCATACTTATATAATATTTAACAAAATTTTAGATGATTTCGAGGAAGCTTTTTTAACAGTTCATAATAAACGGGCATTTCTTACTCAATATATTTTGAAATTTCTCTCAGAAAACGACCATCTACATAATGATAGTAAATGTAATATTTATACAATTCATGAGATTGCAAAAATTGTGATTACCTGTACAGTAAATACACTCGTTAAAAATTACTGTGGAAAATTGAACGACCGATTGGCGTCATGCAAAATTCGCAAATTGAATACTTTGATTACATAAGTTTTGATAGTAATGGTATTTGCTTTGAAATTAAGGTTTTCCATAATAAAATCGAATGGGGTACAAAGAAGGGCTCAGTTGACGACTGGTACCCTCTTTAAACAGAAAGCCCTTCAAAAATTTCAAAAAACCTATTGCTTTAGCGGTTCGCATTATTTAACGCACAACGATGTGACTTCGGGCCTGCCTGCCTGTTGTGACGTCACTCGGCAGCCTCGAGTCCTTTATATTCTTGGTGTTGTTGTACTGGTACGTTGTTGCAGATTTTTCTGAATCATTGTTAATTTTTGAAGCTAAATTAATCTTAAATGAATTGTAAAAATGCTTCTGAGTTTTTTCAGAAAAGTTGTTGTTGAAATCGATTATTTTTAGGTTTTATTCATACAAAACGTGTACGAACAAAAATTTCCTCTAATTATTCATTCTGAAACCTGTTTATCATTATACGATGGGATAGTAGATTATTTGTGAGAATTATAATCAATTATAATACCTCAATTCAATCATACGTAATCTATCATAATTCACTGATATCATACTCGTATCTTTATATTTGCACATCTTACTGAAATTCAGAAACACTGGTACTTATCTGACCCCATTATCGCTATCCTCTCCTTCTACTGAATCCCTTACATTGAATTATTTTCTAGTAAAATACCTACTACAAACTTAGCAATGCTGTCGTGTTAGTCGAGTAGAACACAGTTTTAGGTCCAACGTGCGATAAGGAAATGCGTTCCGTTAAATCTCTTGAAATTGGGTAAAAGGTTCTCTTTGATGACGCATATCATTCTCTATACAATGTAGCATATTTTAGAGGTGATTTAGCAACATTTCTATAATACCTGATGTAAACGTCATACAAATATCTCTTTTACTAACATTATAACGCTTCAGATTAAACTAAGATACTACTATCAAAGAAGTACCAATAAATAATGTAGTTGTAGCGATTAAAATATTTGTTGTTTTCACATCATGATAATTTAAAAAAAAAATATTGGGCAGTTCAAATTTCAAGCAACAGTAACCAGTAAAAAAATGACTTTTCACTGTTTTCGAGTGCTGCTTTTGGTTTTGATGTCGATATGTTATACATATCTGTAAAAAAAATTTCAAGCATCCTTCAATGACATAGAATACAAATATGGCGCTCCATGATAAAAACAAGAGGTCCGTCATACCCTCGAATTTAAGGAAGATGGAATATTTATAGAAATCCCAACTTTGTCGTACTTTCAATATTCTTCTCCACATATCAACTAAGAAAATAATTAAAAATAAAGTCGAGGATTTTCAAATGATTTTGAAGAGGTCCAATTAACGCAACTCAATCTAATCATCTTTCTATCGTCGTTCAAGAAATAGCAATACTGTTCCTAAGAAATCGTTGGGTATTGTATGGTAAAAAAAGAGTTTCCTGTTTAGGAAATTTTTTGCGTCTGTTTGAAAGCAGACTTTCAGATTTACGTGCAAAGTTTTCAAATAACACGGTTTGAAGGGCGATTAGGTACTCTTGGCGAACGTAGATAAGCGATACGCCCCCTAACGGTGTAGAATATCACTAACGCATGGGCCATAGATTGCTTTGTTTACATCTGTTTACGTGTATTTTATATGAGAAGTTGTCGAGTTTTAATTGTGTTTAATTTTGTTTGGGATCGTTTACAAACGTTCAGAAGAGATGAAACACTATTGTGTATCCTATTGTTCATCTTGGGCAAAAAAACTCCGAATATAGCTTAGGTACATACCTTTCCGAAAGCTGGAAATTTAAAATTGTATTCCAAACAAAGTTGGGAAACAAGGAAATGATGGACAAAAGAAAGGCGTGGATTCATAACTTGTAGATTGAAAAAAAGTGTCTGAACATAAGAGAGTTGTTCTTTACAGTTTACTGAAAATAATTATTTTCCCTGAAGTAAGTTTGTGGATTTTTCCTATAGAATTATACCAACTGATGATGTGCAATTTTCAGCTATCCGAAAAAGTAAGGTTTTTGAAGTACAATGCTATTCCAACGAAAAATCCTCTACTTTTATCGGAATCTGAACCTGGGCATCATCCAGAGATTCTAGATAATTGTATTTTCTCTCATTTAACAACCAGAGATACTATTAAAATAATAATAATAAATAATTTTTATTTGCACAACCAAAATAACAGTTTATCATAACATAAAGAATATGAAATAAAACTTGTCTCTATAGCTAGGTAAAAACTGAAATATTCAATTATATAACCAGGAAAATAGAGATTCTATAAAAAAACCAGAATCTCAGATTCTTTCATTTCACGTTGTTTCTTTCAGTTTCGTTGGTAAGTAGGTACTTACCAACAAAACCTCTTCAGTTGGTAATGAAACTAGACATTTCAGAGATGTTTTCTTGAAACTTTTGAAAGTTTTTTTTACTTTTTAAACATGTGTTCTATCATACAGCCTTTTCGTGATGTATACATAGTTCCTCTAACCAATTAATTTATTCGTCTTCTCCTTTATTTTATTATTAACTTTCATGTTCAATGATAAAAACTCAGTGTCAATTTCAACTTGATGTAGGTAGGTTATCTACTGTTGAACAGAGATCATATTGTCCTCAATCGAAAAACAATAAACCACTGGAAAATACGAAGTCCAAAAAAATACAAATTACAAAGCTAAACGTTCGAAAACTCAAAATGAAATGAAAGTAGGTATATTACCAAACAATGTAAACAAACCGTTAATGGACCATGCTGTAGTACCGATATTAGCCGTTCTGGCGCTACGATCTTAATTTCAGACGCCAATAGGCGTCCGAAATTAAGATCGTAGCGCCGGAACGGCTAATATCGGTACTAGAGCATGGGAGATAAGCTGTTTGTTTACATTGGTTGTAATGGTAATTACGTTCATTTCGTTTTGAGTTTTCGTACGTTTATCGTCGTACTTTGTGTTTTTTTTGTACTTTGTATTTTCCTGTGATATATTGTTTTTTGATTGTGGATAATTTTATCTCTGTTATAACAGTAGATATATAAGATATAACATTAGATAACCTACCTACCTGAAGTTGAAATTTATACTGTGAGAGTGAGTTTTTTATCATTGAACATAAATTATCATGATCGAACGATTGAACCTGCATTTAAATATGTATAGGCAATTTCAGTGTTTTCCAAAATGAAGTTGAGGATATTGAAATATATGAATTATCTGGGCGGAACTGAGAATTCTAAATGTATAGTTGAAGGGGAAAAATGTTTTGAATGCCGGCCATTTTGGTTTTGGCTGGTCAAATGGAGGCTTAATAATAATTCCATTCAAGTGTATGCATTGTGTTTACAGTCTACTGCTCTCAATTCTGATCCTCATGAAATTAAGGGTACTTTGAATATTGGGAACTCCTTGTCTGTCAGGAGTATCTCATGCTCCTGTAAAGCTGGAAATAGCGGCAAATGTACACATATTTCAGCATTTATAGTCAAATGTGTTAGGTAAGAAGATCTTTATGCTGAACAATGATCATTTGAAACTTCATTTTAATTACTTTTTAGGGAGGATGTTGAATCTTTAGAAAAAATTTCTCCAACTGACATCAAATGTGTTTGGTCCACACAAAAAGCAATCACCAAGGACAAATAAGTACAAACCAGTTCCTATAGACGAGATGCCTTGTTTGAAGAATAAAATGAGGAAACCAGTTATAACAGTGGATGAAGAAGAAATAATGAATTTTTTCTGTCGCAGCCTTCCAAATTCTGCTATAGCCAAACATAGGTTGGTTTTTTAAACGTGACAATGGAACATAGTTAAATAATACCATTTTTGCCCGAAAGACAGGGTAGACGAGTATGTGAAGATGAAATGAACAGGTTTTCAGAATCATGCCGTTCTCATCATAATAACTGCAATCAAGCAGTTCTATATAATTCCTGTCAATCAGCTTGCATGATGCATTTAGCATCTGTTGAAATACAGCAACAGAGAACTTGTTGTTCACAACTGTTTTCAAATCTTCCCAGAAGAGGATGAAGAGGTTTTTATGAATTTTCAACAGCATTCAACTGAATGGGCGAAGCAAAGGAAATTCAGGGTGACCAGAAGTAGGTGCTATGAATTATTCACCTATTCCAAAAGCGAATGCAACACTAAAGCCCTGAAGTATTTTTACCCTAACTTCGTAAATAATAAATATGTAAGGCATGGCTTGCAGTGGGAGCATCGTTCACGAGAAGTATTCCAGAAGAGTACAGGAGCCAATATTTTTTAATGTGGGATGGTGATTTCTCATTCAAATAGATGGCTGGGATATTTTTAGAAGGAAATCCAGCTTACCTTTTGGAAATAAAATGTTCTTTTGAAGGTAAAGTAATATACTCTTTACAACACTGATCAGTTATTCATACTCATGGCACAGACACTAAATATATCTTTTATCAGGTAGTACGAAGACTATCAAAGAAGCTCTCAAAAAAATCACTTATGTTATCGAAGAAAATGGGGAATTTAAGTTGAAGAAGCACCATAAGTATTATGGGCAAATACAAATGGGGATGGCTCTTCTTAATCTACATAAGACATTTTTTGTTATATACGCATCTTTGGATGACAGTATTTTGGTAATGGAGGTAGATTTTGATTACGAGTTTGCAAAGAGTATGTTATCTGTAATAAAAAAAAATTATTTCAACAAAATGTTGCATGTTTTATGTGAAAACCAGGGTATGTGATTGATAAGACATTATCAGGTACCTATATTTTTCACTAAGAATATCATAATTAGAGACATGTCCTCAAATATTAACTAATATGAAATTGCTCCAATAGCAAGAACGATAAAAGGGAAATGCGGTAGCAGGTTAATGATGAAATGATATCATACTTTATATATATATATATATATATATATATATATATATATATATATATATATATATATATATATATATATCTATTTATATATATATATATATATATATATATATATATATATATATATATATATATATATATATATATATATATATATATATATATATATATTAAAAAATAACAGACATAATAAATACAGAGCTTAATAATTTATTGAAATTATTAAAAATGAAATTTTCACAAGATCAAAAAAATAATGTTTATTCAGATAGATTAAGTACTAGTTATGGTCAGTCTTTTTTATAAGGGTTTAAACTGTTTAAAGCAATCCAATGAATTGCCTGATATTAAAAACTGTGATAATCTTATGAGATTTAAAGGGTATTGTACTGACTATGTTAAACAAACTGTTGGATTATAATTATGAAAATATATAACTATTTTATTTTTTTGTTATGAAATTTAGATACATTTATTTTGTGATACTTTGAAGAAAATAATGTGAATATTTCTAGTCAAGTGCTAAATAAAGTGATTTTTATTGTATAATCAGTTTTTTATATTGGTATGTTAAAGAATACATAATTTAGGTAAATCCTTGAGGTACAGTAAAGAATATGCAGAAAATAGTTTCTCTATTTGTTACATGAAAGATAGTACAATTGATTTGGTTCAGGCTTTCACGATCAGTTTATAAACCCAAACAAGGACAACACTAGTTAAGGTACAATTATATTTTTAAATATCTACTATCAGCTAAAATTGGTGCTGATAAGTTGGTTATTGCACTAATAATAACAACTATATCTTCGATCAGTAGAATCATATTCCAGTTCAATTTTCCAGATAATACATTGAAAATTTTCAGTCTTTGGTTTGAGTGTTCAATATGTACCCTAGCTGAAGCAATTTTTGCATTTAAAATTGCATATTCTGCAGAAAGTTGTTTCTTCTGTTTAAGAAATGGTGGCCTTATTAATTTTATTCTGTTTATTTTACAAATGTCATCAATTAGAAAGCTTTGTCAACCATAATTGCATCCCTGCCAGAATCTAATAATGAAATGATGTTGCTTTCTTCAAAAATTACTTTATCAGAAGCCCTACCTCCATACGGTTTGCTTATGAACAATATAACACCACCTAGTGATATTCCTATCATAAATTTCACAGTCATATGTGATTTATATTGGGAGTAAAACCTGATTCGACAACACAAACACTTGGGAGTTTGTACAACAATTTCTGTGCAATCCAAAATAACCCTCACATTTTGAAATTCTGCAAAACACTTCACATAAAGTCAATACTTTCGGAGTATTGGCTTGAACTTCAGCATCTCTAAATTTGGTGCCACCTAGATTGTGTTGAGATCTCATTAATGTGAGCATGGTTTCAGCAGCATCCTTGTCAGTCTGATTTTCTTCAACCATATTTTCACAAAATGCATTATTTTTATTTGATTCTGCTTCATTCAACAAGTTGTCTATCCTCCCTTCTATCTTCTTCACAGAGCTTCTCACTGAAAATCTAAAATCTCTAGATGATGGCGAATATTCAGTTATAAGTGGAAGTTTCTTTGTGGGAACAGCATTGGACTTCAAATATCTACGTTTTTGGTTAGCTGAAAATTGCACATCATCACTTGGTATAATTCTATATGGAAAAACCCACAAACTTACCATCGGGAAAATAACTATCATCAGTAAAGTGTAAAGAACAAACTCGCATATGTTTAGACACTTGTTTTCCAATCCTTAAGTTATGAATCCACGCCTTTCTTCTGTCCATCTTATCCGCGTTTTCCAACTTTGTCTGGAATACAACTTTCGAAATTCGATTATCCAGCTTTCGGAAAGGTATGTAAGCTATATTCGGTTTTTTTTTTGCCCAAGATGAACAATAGAATACACAACAACTTCTCATATAAAATACACGTAAATAGATGTAAACAAATCAATCTATCTCCCATGCTCTAGTAATATTTGACACCGGTAGGGGGCGTATCGCTTATTATGTTTTCCCTATAGTAATACAGTACTACTGATACAGATCGCTAATAAGATCATGTTTCATAAATTCGACTCTCAGGAGGGAATCTTCTATTGAAAAGGTAGTTTTCTACAATCTATTTATACAATTGATGGAGTGAATGATTTGAAGCAGATGATTAGTGTCTTTTTTCAAGAGCGACTTCATAATAACTTAAGAACAAAAGAAAATTACTGAAATCAGATCAGGATCTGTACATGACTTAGATAGTAACTTTGCCACAAGTCCATTGTACCTACAAATAACTATTTACTCAAATCAGAGGAAAATTGAAATTATATAGTGAAAAGCGATAATAAGTAAATTTATGGATGAATTTTTAATTGAAATGTTATTGTAGAGTAGAGGATTGAAATTATATGTTATCGAAAGATAAAAGGTAAATTTATAGATGAATTTTTAATCGAAATTTCAATGTATAACCTGAAAATCAATAAGTTCTTTAATTAAGTAATTATCTTTCAAACAAATATTATAGATTTTATCACGAAGTATTCTATTCATTAACTTCAAATGAATCTTGAATATACTCACTAGTGAATATAAAAGCATAAAGTATAAACTTTAAAATAAAAACACTTGGCTTATGTTTCACAATATAAAAAAATATTTAGATACTGTATTTAGCAGTAACGAAAAGTCGACATGTTTCGAGTTATGAACTCATTATCAAGACTGACTACAGAAGAGTATTGCATCGTAATTTATAAAACAGACAAAAGCAAAGGTGATACCTGAAAATCAATTTGTTCGTTTACAAGGGGTAATTGACTATTATGGGCAGAATTTATTTCGAGAATTTCAAGAAGGTCAAGGCGTTTTCCTTTGTTACCTGAATGTAACAATTTGGTTTTGTTGAAATCTAGGAAGTGATTGAATTTTATACAATGTTCAGAGAAGCCAGTGGTATTTTTGTTTTGTAAAATTGACTTTTTATGTTCTTCAACACGAATATTTATATTCCTTCCTGTCTGTCCAATATAAAAAGCAGGACATTCGTCGCAAAATATTTTGTAAATACCACTGTTTTCTGCGATGTTAGATTTTTCTTTATTATTGGCCAAGAATGACTTCAAGTTTCTTCTATTTGTACAAATTGTTTTAACGTTATTTTTCGATAGTCTGTTACAAATTTTGCTACTCCAATTAGGCACATAATTTATTGGGAATTATTTTTGTTCTTCATTAATAGTTTGCGTGGGGTATATTGAATGCAACAGATACTTTATTCGTTTTTTCCCAATGAGCTTGTCGATAAGACTTTCATTGTAACCGTTATTGATGGCTAATAATTTAATTGTATTAACTTTAGTTTGAAAATTTGTTTCCGATAATGGAATCGTGAACAACCTATGTATGAACGAATGAAAAGCACTGAGTTTTATTTTAATGTGTTGGTTACTGTCGCTGTGAATTAAAGTATAAAAAATACTTTCTACAACTCGATTCAATTTACAAAAGAAGTAGAAAACGAAAACGGTACCTTGAATTTCTTAGACGTTCAGATTGCTAGGAATTTGAATTCTCTTACTTTCAACATTTATAGAAAACCAACCTTCACAGATACTTTACGATGCAATACTCTCCTGTAGTCAGTCTTGATAATGAGTTCATAACTCGAAACATGTCGACTTTTTGTTACTGCTAAATACAGTATCCAAATATTTTTTTATATTGTGCAACATAAGCCAAGTGTTTTTATCTTAAAGTTCATACTTTATTCTTTATGATGTTTCACCAAGTGATGTGCGAGAATTCAATCTCAGAATATAAAAGCTACTAAGCAAAAGATGATAAGATTGACTCAAAAGTATGACTGAATTTTTCATAATGACGGTATATCTGCGGTCAAATATCTTCAAAATAAATTCCACAATTCCAAATGCTAACTCATTGATGCATATTATTCAGAAAATCAGAGTTACTTATAACATCGGAGTATTCGGTATTTTCAAACATTTACATTCCAGAACCTGTAGTGTGTGGTTACTTACAAGATACTTGATATCATACAGATAAATATTTGCTAGATCACATTAAGTGAACAAGGAAAATTCTTCAATTATTTAAAATTATTTAACACTCTACCAAGGGAGCTGGTTATATGTATTCATCGAATTTTGCATTATCCACAATGCTACAGTGAATTATTGACAATATCAAGTCACCCTGACTCAAGGTCTGCATGCAGCTATTTCGATCTTATTAGATCTCTTCAGTGCAGGTCAAATGACTCCGAGTTAATTGACATATTTTTTATTACAATTTTATTTGCAATCAAAATATTTCTATTCTCTCGGAGTCAAGTAAGCTGCACTGAAGATATATAATAAAATCGAAACAGCTGTGTGCAGATCTTGAGTCGAAATGGCTCAAAAATTTCTATAATTCACTGTTACATTGTGTATGCAGATTTCGCGTTTCTGAATACATATAACCAGCTCCCTTGGAAGATAGTTTGATAATTTTAAATTATTGAAGAATTGCCCTCGTTCACCTTTCATGTGATATATCTAGTATATTTATACATGAATGGATTGCAAATATTTTAGTTCAGCCATATTATGAAAGCTTCTTTCACAACCCAAAATTATTCTAAAACTAAATGATAAAAATGAAGGACACCCTACTGCGTGACACTAGGAATGATAAAACCCCTCGGCGCATGTGCATGTCGTCAATATTTTTTGAATGTATTATATAAATTAAATAACAATGAAAGTCGATTTTACGAATGAAATGAAGAAAAATTGCAATAAATGTATTAATAAGTCGATATTACGAATAAAATTCCTGAAAATTTAGCAAAAAAATTCATTGATTGACTGTCGAATTTGAATATCCTATAGGCGTCCGAAATTAAGATCGTAGCGCCGGAACGGCTAATATCGGTACTAGAGCATGGGAGATTAGCTGTTTGTTTACATTGGTTGTAATGGTATTTACGTTCATTTCGTTTTGAGTTTTCGAACGTTTATCGTCGTAATTTGTGTTTTTTTGGATTTTGTATTTTCCTGTGATATATTGTGTTTGGATTGAGGACAATTTTATCCCTGTTCAACAGTAGATAACCTACCTACATCAAGTTGAAATTTACACTGAGTTTTTATCATTGAACATGAAAATCAATAATAAAATAAAGTAGAGGACAAATAAATTAATTGGTTGAAGGAACTATGTATACCTCATGAAAAGGCTGTATGATAGAACACCTTTTTATTTAAAAAATAAAAGAACTTTCAAAAGTTTCAAGAAAACATCTCTGACATGTCTACTTTCATTACGAACTGACGAATTTTTGAGTATAATCGACAAAACTGACCAGCTAAACTGAAAGAAACAACATGAAATAAAAGAAGAATTAATATGAATACTCTGCTTGAATGGTTTGAACGTAATAAGTTATTATATTTTTTGAATTTTCCTGACGTATAACAGCTATCCTAAAAGTACGGTGGACTTCTGAGAGTCTGGTTTTTTTGATAGAATCTCTGTTTTCCTGATTATATAATTGAATATTTTAGTTTTTACCTAGCTATAGAGTCCAGATTCATTTCATATTCTTGATGTTATGATAAACTGTTATTTTGGTTGTGCAAATAAACATCATTTGTTATTATTATTTTAATAGTATCTCTGGTTGTTACATGAAAAAAATACAATAATCTAGAATCTCTGGATGATGGCCCAGGTTCAGATTCCGATAAAAGTGGAAGATTTTTCGTTGAAATAGGATTGGACTTCAAAAACTCTACGTTTTCGGTTAGCTGAAAATTGCACATCATTAGTTGGTATAATTCTATATGGAAAAATCCACAAACTTACTGCAGGAAAAATAATTATTCTCAGTAAACTGTGAAGAACAACTCTCTTATGTTCCGACACTTTTTTCAATCTTCAAGTTATGAATCCACACCTTTCTTCTGTCCATCATTTTCTTGTTTCCCAAATTTGTTTGGAATGCAGTTTTGAATTGTCCAGCTTTCGGAAAGGTATGTAAGCTATATTCGGTTTTTTTGCCCAATATGAACAATAGAATACACAACAATAGTGATTCATCACTTCTGAACGTTTGTAAACGATCCAAAATACAATTAAAACTCAACAACTTCTCATATAAAATACACGTAAACAGATGTAAACAAAGCAATCTATCTCCCATGCTCTAGTAATATTCGACACCGGTAGGGGGGCGTATCGCTCATTATGTTTTCCCTATTCCGGCTCATTTTGCTGCTAATTATGAATCAAATTGATAAGATGGGAAGCAGACACAGACGCAGAATCAAGCTGAAGTCATAGATAAAGGATGCGTTCGTTCGCTGAAGCTATCAACGTCGCTAGGTTACCGTGGCACACAGAGCACATCGACGTATGTTTTGTAGGACTTCATACATATCGACCTAGGCGCATGCGCATGTCATAATGCTTATCTAAAAAACGCTGTTATTTTTTATTCTTCGTTGGGAAAAATTGGGAACAAAACTTCTCTTATGAAATCATATGTATTTTATCGATATCCGTTGGAATTTTTAAAATCGGACCAGATCCCAACTTTTTGCAGTGAGACTTTAGCTTCGCCTCGGGGTAAAAACGCTATATTTTTTATTCTTCGTTGGAAAAAATTGGGAATTAAAATTCCCTAATGAAATCATATGTGTTTTATCGATATCCGTTGGAATTTTTAAAATCGGGCCAGATCTCAACTTTTTGTCGTGAGACTATAACCCCTTTAGCTTCGCCTCGGAGTTCACTTCGTTTTATACGAGCGTCTAAGCATGAAGGTACCTCCGCAGCTGCAGTAACAAAATTTATAATACCATATTTTTTGTAGTATCAATTATGATCAACTATAAAGTACTGAAGACACGCTGAATAATTCAATGTTAACCTTTTCGTGATGAGGGATCATTTGACAAAATTTGTCTTTGTCACGGACCACCAACTTTATGAAAGAAATATAACCTTCAAAAAGATAAACGGTTGTTCTATCTATTGATAAATAAAACATGATAATGTTTTATTTCAATTTTTTCAAAGTAAATTTCATGTTAGAGATGTGAATGTAATATTTCAATGAGATTTTTATGACTGGATAGTCTTAACTAACTTTTGAATCCTTGGTTCAGTGCTACTGAAAGACCAACACATGTGGGCAAGATTTTGGTGGTTGTTTTTCATTATCAAAAGCGTCGATAACCCCTGCTCACATAAATATGTACATGAAAATAAAGTCAAATAACGTTTATCTTGAATATTTGGGAGAGATATCTTCAAATTTTTTTTTTGCTTCGAATATATTTCAATTTATTTATCGTGTTGCATTATCATTAATTTTTTTCAATTTCATCAAGAACTTCAAAAACTCTGAGAATGAAAGGACTGCGAACCAGTTTCTGAATACCTGTTCTCCTCGCAGTCCGGAAAATAACGACTGAATACACTTTTCAATTTTTTTAGATGGAGTATCATTTTGTAATTCTTCTTTTTCTTTGGCATTGTGTTCCCTAATTATTTGATACTTATTATCAAACGCAGAAAAATTGTCACTTTTGATCTTGTTGATCCAAAACTCGATTTTAGCGATAAACGCATTGATTTTACCTTCATATGCAAATATATTGCCAATATCGAGAAACTTCAAATTTCCTGACTATTGGAGTTGAATTTATTTATTTGTTCAATTTATTCATTTGAGCAAAAAATCAACTAAATAATACTGGTCATACAAGCATCACGCACAAGACTGCCTACTTGACAGACATATTGAATAGAAATTATGAAAATACGTTAATACTACTATTTCTGAAAATCATACAAATGTACTTGAAAGTGTATGATACCTATAGTCCGCTAATGACTCCACGCGATCGAATCATTGAACCGAATAAAAAAATAAATAAATGAATAAGCTTGGGAAAGCTTATTTCATATTTGGACTAACAGAACTGTTTCAGCAATATTTTGTTATCTTTAAGAAATGAAAATATTTTCGCTTCCCTCAGTTCATACAATTTTGAATGCATATTTCCTTTGGAAAGTCGATACACCTCTGTGTGGAAAAGAAGACTTTTGTGTTCAGAGTTCATATCATAAGAGCATTGAGTGTTCAGAGCAGTGCTTTTGATGAAGTTAACAAATTTTGTAGCTGTTTTCAATGCAATAGCCAAGCATTCTGGTAGGGTTCTGGCAGCCAATGCTTGGCGACGTATAACGCAATGTGTTGATCTTGCAGACGATGTTTTATTTTCATCAATGCAGCAAGACCAGAGCGGGAACCAAGCATAACTGGAGCATCATCCGTACAAATACCCGCAAGTTTTTGCTACTGAAGACGATATTCCTCAAAATATAGACCCATCTCATCCATAATATCAACACCTTGAGTCGTTGCCAGTCATTTGGAAAGTAGTTAGGCTCGTTTTCATTAGTAGAGTTAGCGGTAGAGTAACTAGCATGCTTGTCAGCATGCCTACTCTGCTTGACCGGATTTAGGGCGAGTAGCCATTCACACGCAAATTGAAAATAATGGCGGAGTGGTAGAGTAGAGTACAGTTTAAAATGGAAACGCAACAACGAACATCAGCCGTCGTCATCATGCTGTGAGGAAGTTTTGATAAATATTTCTGACATTTCACTGAGAGAAGTGACCGTGGCTATTGAGTAGGAAGAAAATAAAATAAAGAAAATATGGATGAGAAATTGAATCAGAAGAAGGCATACCCATGGAGCGTCTGCACTTCTTTTGAGAGAACTAGCTGAAGAGGACACACAAGAGTATAAATTGTGTTTTAGAAAGAGTCCGGAAAAGTCGGAGGCTCTACTTGAGATGGTCACTCCAAAAATTCAAAAATGTGACACGCAAATGAGATATGCAATAACACCGCTAATAAAACTTTGAATTTGTAAGCTACAGGAAATAATTATAGAAGTCTGATTCAGAGTGTCCAAAATGGCAATTTCCAATTTTGTTCCTGAAGTATGTGATGCCATTTATGAAAGTCTCAGTGAGTACATCCGCTGACGTGATATCGTACAGTAAACACGCTCGACTAGACCAAACCTGTTTTCACTGGTAAAGTAGCGGTAGAATAGAATAGAACGCGCTGGTAGGAGAAGGCGAGTGGGCGAGTTACTTTTCCGCCGTGCAATCTAACTCTAATCTACCAAGATCTAGTACTCTACTCGACTGATTACATTTAGGGACACGGTATCGAATAAAAAGTATCGATACTGTACTCATGAGTAGTATCGAAAAAAAGTATCGTACTCATGAAAGTATCGAAACAAAAGTATCGATACTTCAAGGTAGGTATCGAGTATTTTTATTAAGGTATAATGCGCATGCTCGCTCAAATTCAAGTGAATGTCATTCAGGAGTGTTTTTTAACAGATTAAATTGAATATCTGCACAGTCTTACAATAATCCTAATTTTTCTTTAGAAGTCTTTATGGTTTTGAAGCAAATCTTGCATTTGACTTCATTGTTGTTGATCTTGACAAAATACTGCCAAAGTTCACTCTTAGTTGGCGGCATTCTTCTTATAATGTATGAGTATGACACACAGCACAAAATAATAGTTACTAATGAGTAGTTTTAGACCACACTTGAATAAAACAAATAATAATAATAATTAATAGCAGAACAAGTGAATACTGTAAACAGGTAACTACGCATAAGAGTACTAGAGACCTAGAGAGCAGGAGGGCGCTGGGCGATTCTTACTTGGGTTGTCTACTTATACAATTCGAGAACCGTGCATCGAGTATTGTGATATTATGCTATGATTCAGTATTCTTTGAAAGATTCGAATATACATTCAAAGAAGAAGATAACATTATTTTATGCTTATCAGCATGGTTGTCAACTCATAAGTAGACAACCAAGTACGCAAGTAAGATTCGCTCACTAGATGGCGTTGTCATAAACATGAAACGTAAACCAAAGTTTTTTGTGAAGATTTATTCGATACGATACCGGTCTAAAAATACTCATTCAAGAAAAGTATCGGATAGAAAGTATCGAGTACAAAAGTATCGGTATCGAAAGGAAAAGTACTCGATACCACAAAGTATCGATACTTTTTTAGCGTCCCTAATTACGTTTTCATTAGTAGAGCTGAAAGGATAGTTAGTACTTGCCCACCTTACTCTACCGCTAACTCTACTAATGAAAACGAGCCTTAACTCTTCCTTTAATGCTTTGTTGTCATGCAGAAATCGAGCAAATACAGGTAATTGACAGCATTGTGAAACTTCGTCAGATTCATCACATTGTATTGCAAAACAAGGACTGCCTATATTGAAAAGATAAGTAGAGTGAAGGGGGCTGAAACGACCGAACGCGACTTATTCTATTATATGAGTTATTCAACATTTTTAGGATGACTTCGCGGATCACCTCGGGTGCTTCCAGGGACCACCGGTTAAGAACCACTGATCTAGATGGAACAGTAAATAAAGTCATGTACTCACATATTACACTTGGCCCAACGCTTCACTATATATTAATTAATACAAATTGTCAATATGTTTCGGATAACGAATACGTCATCAAAAATAACTTTCGTTTTGATGATATGTTCATTACCTGAAACATGCTGGCAATATCTATTATTTAAAACAGATTAAAATGTTAAGCCAAATCTTTATTATTGTTGACTGATCTTTCGTTTAGTTCTTGATGAAACATGTTTTAATATTTATTCAATGAAATATATTCTTGTTGCAAATTGTTTAGTTAACAATTTTGACTATGTTTCACAATTAATCATTATTAATCAACTGATAATATGTATCCATTATAAAGAATTTAAGAAATGCTGCGAAACTTAAAATTCACAAATTGCTATAAATTTTCAACAATTTGTATGAAACCTGCATCTGAAGAAAATTTGTGAGATACCTTTATATCATATTCCATTGGAGCGAGCAGGGAATTCACACAAAACTATTTTTATTGAAATTTTATAGTTGTATGCAAATTTACTCTGAATGAATTCATTTTTATAGTACTATAAAATTTGAGAACTTGAATTACTTAGTATGAACGTGACCTGAATATTTCTTCAAAAGTAATAGTAGAGAACCGTGTTTAATTTTTTAATTCTTCAAGTCATTACTTTTATTGGCGTAAAATTGTAATATCCATCTGGAATGCATGAAGTAAAGCATTTTAAATTTCATGGACTTAATGATTTACATTATGCTACTGATGTATTTATTTATTTAATTGAACAACAGGAATTCACATTTAAAGATCCATAAAAAGTCACTCAATTACATATAGTAAATTCTACAAGAATTTTGATTTCATGTTTTCTTATATATATATATATATATATATATATATATATATATATATATATATATTTATATATATATATATATATATATATATATATAATATATATATATATATATATATATATATATATATATATATATATATATATATATATATATATATATATATATATATATAAATTACGACTAATATTCCTGCAGTGGCTAATTACTTTCAGGGACTATGCCAACGAACAAAAGATGTTTACGGGCAAATACTTTCACTCGGGCGCCACCAAAGGATATTGAATAAAAAGCTAAATACAAAATAAACAGTAAAATCCGAGACCAAAATAATTAGTTATTTTTTAGTATTCACATCTGGCTTTCATTTATATATTAAACGGTTAACAAATTGCGGGGTCACTTATATTTAGTCGGAAAGTTTGTTCAATTAGGTCAAAGATTTTTTTCTTGGTTCAGCACTGTTCTTGAACAAGATCTCTGGGAAGAAGTCCCCCTAAGGTCTAGTGTTCGAAAGAGCTAGAAGCTGAAAAGAAAGGTGAGATTGTGTTGTAAAGCAAATGCACTGCAAAACTTAGCCTATGTATATATATATATATATATATATATATATATAGATACATATATATATAAATATATATATATATATATATATATATATATATATATATATATATATGTCTATCGGTAACCACCCAGCAGTTTGAGGACTCTGTGGTCATTTCGGGGACGTTTCCTGAAATGCAGGTTAAATACTTCTCAGTCCTCTTCTGTCTACTTCTGTCAAATAATTTTTAATATTTGAATAAAAATTATTCTGAATGAAAACAAAGTGAAAATTAAATAAAATTAGGCATTTATTGCAGCAAACTGTTCCGGATAGGCGGAATTGATACTTTTGAAGGTAAATAAGATTATTGGTCTCTATTACTGCATCCGTTCCAGTCGAAACAAAAAAAAAACTTAAAAGAACGCCATTTGAACACAATTCTTCTTAGAAGGTACTCAAAATTTTAGCTTGGCAGAGAAGCGTACAGTTAAGTTGTATTATTTTTTTCTTCCTTGTCGTTAATTAAAATTTTTACATTTTTTTGGATTTCCAACGATTCAAGAAATTCGCGTCTTTTAGTGTTTGACTCAGTTTTTATTATCTTTGGTTCAATGCAAAACGGGTGTTTTTTTGTAATTTCATATTTTGGCAGGGCGGTGGAGCTTTTGGTCGTATTTATGGCTTTTTGATCGATCCTTCAAATACTGGCTCGTTTGACCAATATATACACCATCACATTCTTACACGTTATTTAATGAATAAAATTACTCATTTCGTTTTCGGTGTTTTTTTCAAGTATTATTGTGAAAACAAATTGTGGCCCTTGTGACAAACTGAAATATTATATTTTCCTAATATTTTATGGAATTGTTGGGATAATTCGTTTATATGAATGCATTGAAACGTATGTGCTGTGTTCTCGGAGTTTTGTGTTTTTTTCTGTATTTTCTTTTGTGTATTAAAATTTATATATTTGACGTTTAAAAATTATGTCAACTACTTAATGTTTGAATGTCGAATAGATAAATTTCACAAAACAAAAAGAAAAAAAAACCGAGAACACAACATACTTTTCATTGCCTTATATAAACAGGGGGACAGGAGACCCTATGGTCCAAAATTCGGTTTTCAGCTGTACTTTTCAGTAAAATGCAAATGAATTTGGCAGGTTACAAGTGCCAAAAGGCATGCAGTTACATCAAGGACTGTACAACAATTCGATTGAAAAATATTTAGATTCAAATTATGAGAAACTAATATGATGTTATGACTTAAAACGAATAGGGAATCAATTAAAATTTCATATTTCGAATCCAAAAAGATAAAGACCTTCTGGATGAGTTTTCACTTGTAATAATTCATATTGCTGAATTTATGGAAAATAATAATGACATATGTCTAAAAGAAGAAGAATAAAACGAAGGGATGGGCTCGTGTGGGATTTGAACCCACGACCGCCAGTAAATCAAATGAGCCTGGAGCTCTAACCAACTGAGCTAACGAGCCGTGATGATATTATTATATACTTAAAGATTTGAATCGGATTTATGACTCATCCTTGATTTCTACAATAATTATTACAAAATCATTTGTGGGATTTCTTATTAGGATATGTATTTTTTTTACGAATCTAATACTTAATTTTTTTTTTCAGTTTCACTTTTTCCATATATCTGAAAAAAATTAGCTTTTCACTCGTATATTATATTTTTATTTCACCTTGGATACGGTTGCTATAAACACACTCATTATGCCCTAGGTCATAATGCCCGCATTTGCGGGCATAATGGATCAAAACGACCGCTTATTTTACTAGGAGAAATGAAGCAAATTTCATTGATTAAATACGTCATAATCCTTGTCGTATACGACTCTGAATTTCTTCAGCAATTAATTATTCGCAGCTTTGGCTGCATTTTCTATGATATTCTTGGGTATATTCATTTTCATTTTCATTATTTCTATAAGACTACACAAAGAAAGCAGCAATGACATTCACTGAATAGGTATGATGACAAAAATATTCACAAACGTCAAAATATCAAAATGACATGCCTGCTATGAGAAGGAAAATGAATAGAAGCAATGAAACGATTTTAAAATCGTTTTTCCATAATAATATAATAATTTTTTCGTGAAAAATAAAATCTTGTATGCACCGCGTGCGTTACTAGATCCCATCCGGCAACATTCATCCCTCGGGCCAGAGGCCCTAGGGTCGAATGTTTCCCTCCGGGCGTAACGATCTATATGACGTACTTGGTATATAAATAACTAATGTGTCATGCAAATTATTGTTTATTGACGTTTCAACCATGTTGTGGCCTTTTTCTAAATCTATAAAATTAAAGGAAGTATATTACATCAATTTTGACATTTCTTTGAAATATATTCTTACCCAAAAACGTAGATGATCAACACACCAAAATATGAATAAAAACAACAAATAGTAAAACATTCTTACAACGCATCATATTATCACAGACAGAGGCACCGTGTTGGTGGGTCAATTAATTCTGCACGTATGGCAGAGAAGCGAACAGTTTAGTTGTATTATTTTTTTCTTCCTTGTCGTTAATTACATAATTTACATTTTTTTGGATTTCCAACGATTCAAGAAATTCCCATTTTTTAGTGTTTGACTCAGTTTTTATTATCTTTGGTTCATTGCAATTGAACTAGTGCTTCTTTATAACTTCATGTTTTGTCATTGCTGAATTTATAGAAAATAAAAATGACACATTTCTAAATTGATAAAAGAAGAAGAATAAAAGAAAAGATGGGCTCGTGTGGGATTTGAACCCACGACCACCAGTAAATCAAATGAGCCTGGAGCTCTAACCAACTGAGCTAACGAGCCGTGCTGAGTGTATTATATACTTAAGGATTTGAATCGTATTTATGACTCATCTTTGATTTCTACAATAATATTTACAAATTCATTCGTGGGATTTTCTTATTCATATTATATTTTTTAGAAATCTGGTATAAAATTTTCGTTTTAAAATAAACAAATATTTATCTAACGTCCATGGGTACCCTGAAAATGTTGTATCATCATATAATAAATATAATCTACCTAAAATGAGCTATTTTTAAAGATCAATTTTCTTATTCACAAGTAGGTATACTCGTAAGTTAGAAAATTGCAAATAAATTTGATGAATGTATTTAACTGAAGGAGTTATTAAAAGTAGATATAGAATTTTGCAGATTTCAAAGCGATCGACCACGACCATGACCAAGACGAGACTCTTGAGAGAGAGAATCTTGGTATTGGTCTTGAGCATATTTATTGAGTCTTGGTCTTGGTCTTGTTGCCATGGGGCTACGTAGAATCATACATGCCTATTGAGTAGCTCAATATAACATATTATAAAATTAACTGCAATATTGCAATTGTCCAACAAATATAATAATATTGCGCTCACATCAAAATACTCGGCAGATCACATGCATATAAAAATAGCATGCTTTAGCTCACTGCTCTTCACTTCTGGAAAAATATTCGTTATTTTTCGAATTCACCGCAGTTATCTTATACTTCTATTAATTTGCTGGTTCAAAGAGGTTTAAATGATCCGACAAAAAAATCGCATTATTTTTATATTTTGTGAGGAAAAATTAACTGATATCAAACTAAAATTTTAAGTAAGTACCTTCTGAAAAGAACTGTGTTCAAGTCTATCGGTAACTTTGAGGACGAAATGTTTCAACTATCCTGAAGTTTGAGGACTCTGTGGTCATTTCGGGGACCTCCCCGAAGTGCCGTTCCTGAAATGCAGGTTAAATACTTCTTAGTCCTCGAAGTTCTGTCAACGTGACAAATAATTTTTAATAATTGAATAAAAATGATTCTGAATGGAAAAAAAGTGAAAATTAAATAAAATTAGGCATTCATTGCAGCAAACAGTTCATGATGGGCTGACTTTGATACTTTTGAAAGTAAATTAGATTATTGGGCTCTATTAGATACTGAATCCGTTCCAGTCGAAACAAAATAAAAACTTAAAAGAACGCCATTTGAACACAATTCTTTTTAGAAGGTACTTAAAATTTTAGTTTGATATCAGTTAATTTTTCCTCACAAAATATAAAAATAATGCGATTTTTTTATCGGATCATTTAAACCTCTTTGAACCAACAAATTAACAGAAGTATAAAATAACTGCGGTGAATACAAAAAATTACGAATATTTTTCCAGAAGTGAAGAGCAGTGAGCTAAAGCATGCTATTTTTATATGCATGTGATCTGCCGAGTATTTTGATGTGAGCGCAATATTGTTATATTTGTTGGACAATTGCAATATTGCAGTTAATTTTATAATATGTCATATTGAGCTACTCAAGAGGCATGTATGATTCTACTTAGCCCCATGGCAACAAGACCAAGACCAACACTCAATAAATATGCTCAAGACCAATGCCAAGATTCTCTCTCTCAAGAGTCTCGTCTTGGTCATGGTCATGGTCAATTGCATTGAAATCTGCAAAATTCTATACTTATCTACTTTTAATAACTTCTTCATTTCAATACATTCATTAAATTTATTTGCAATTTTCTAATTCACAAGTATACCTACTTGTGAATTAGAAAATTGATCTTTCAAATTAGCACATACTAGGTAGATTATATTTATTATATGATTTTTAATGCAGTTACGACATACAACATTTTCAGGGTACCCATGAATGTTAGATACATATTTGCTTATTCTATAACAAAAATTTGATATCATACAACTAACGGGAAAAATCGATATACCTATATAAATAAAAAATCAGGAACAAAAACAAAATACTGATATTCTTTTCTGATCTGTGGTGTGATTGTTTGAATAAGCTTATTTTATTCATAATTTTTATTAGAGGTTTGCTATTACAGAGTGGTTTTTCTGTGTGCGAAGAACTTAGTGATTTTTTTTTATAAAATAAATTTTCAAATTTTTATTTCGTTTTCCAATCAAACAGTGGTTCTGAAAACTATAATTTATGCGAATCGCATCTCGACAAGATGCACTTCATGCGGCAGATACGGCCAAAGTGCGTCTGCATGCCTTTTGCTTTCCTCTGATGAAGTGACTCACCCCTCAGCTTTAATTTTATACGAATGCAAATAATTCTGTATAAGCTAATTTTTTTCAGATATATGGAAAAACTGAAACTGAAAATAAAAAAAATCAGTATCAGATTCGTAAAAAAATATATATGATTAAGAAACTCGCACGAATGCATTTGTATTAATTATTGTAGAAATCAAGGATGAGTCATAAATACGACTCAAATCCTTGAGTATATAATTAACTCAGCACGGCTCGTTAGCTCAGTTGGTTAGAGCTCCAGGCTCATTTGATTTACTGGTGGTCGTGGGTTCAAATCCCACACGAGCCCATCCCTTCTTTTATTCTTCTTCTTTTATCAATTTGGAAATATGTCATTATTTTCAATAAATTCAGCAATGACAAAACATGAAATTACAGAAAAATTCGTTCAATTGCAATGAACCAAAGATAATAAAAATTGAGTCAAACACTAAAAAAAGGGAATTTCTTGAATCGTTGGAAACCAAAAAAAAATGTAAATTAAGTAAGTTACGATAAGAAAGATATAAATAATACAACTAAACTGTTCGCTTCTCTGCAATACGTGCAGAGTGTTTTACTATTTGTTGTTTTTATTATTATTTTGGGGTGTTGATCATCTACGTTTATGGGTAAGAATATATTTCAAAGAAATGTTAAAATTGATGTAAGGAGGCCTCGGTAGACCAGCGGTAAGGTGTACCGTTTGTAAACGTGTACCTTGTACCGTTTGTAAACAGAGGATTGTGGGTTCGAGTCCCAGCTTGCTCTTGGGTGTTGTGTATGTCCGGAATTTAGTGGTTATATATGATTAAAAATTGTTGGGTAATGTACATAGTTTACAAGCCCATTGTAAACCGTTCGGAACCGGCGTTAAACTGTAGGTCCCTCGAGTAAAAAAAAAATTGATGTAATATAGACTTCCTTTAATTTTATAGATTTTCCAATTTCGTATAAGCTAATTTCTTTCAGATATATAGAAAAACTGAAGCTGAAAATAAAAAAAATTAGTATTAGATTCGTAAAAAAATACATATCAATAAGAAAATCCCACAAATGAATTTGTGATAATTATTGTAGAAATCAAGGATGAATCATAAATCCGATTCAAATCTTTAAGTATATATTAAGCTGATCACGGCTCGTTAGCTCAGTTGGTTAGAGCTCCAGGCTCATTTGATTTACTGGTGGTCGTGGGTTCAAATCCCACACGAGCCCATCCCATCTTTTATTCTTCTTCTTTTAGACATATGTCATTATTATTTTCCATAAATTCAGCAATATAAATTATTGCTAGTGAAAACTCATCCAGAAGATCTTTATCTTTTTGGATTCGAAATATGAACTTTTGATTGATTCCCTATTCGTTTTAAGTCATAACATCATATTAGTTTCTCATAATTTGAATTTAAATATTCATCAATCGAATTGTTGTCCAGCACTTGTAATTGCATGCATTTTGGCACTTTTGGTTCTAAATCTGAATTCTTATACCTGCCAAATTCATTAGCATTTTACTGAAAAGTACAGCTGAAAACTGAATTTTGGACCATAAGATCTTCTCTCCCCTTGTTTATATAAGGCAATGAAAGGTATGTTGTGTTCTCGGTTTTTTGTTTTTTTGCTGTATTTTCTTTTGTTTTGTAAAATTTATGTATTCGTCGTTCAAACAAAAAAATTGTTGACATAATTTTTAAACGTCGAATATATAAATTTTACAACACAAAAGAAAATACAGAAAAAAACGAAGAACCGAGAACAGAACATACCTCAATTAATTGCCTTATATAAACGGATTATTCCAACAATTCCATAAAATATTAGGGAAATATTATTTTTTATTTCGTACTATGGCATATCTTACAATATTTGTCAGCAGGTTATATATCAGTCATTTTATTGATAATGACTACTTGAATGCTGATATACAGCTGATTACGAATGGGATAAACAGGGACACATTACGCTAAGGGAATGATCATAACGATTTTTTTCTTGATACACGTACAGGTTAAAAGTAACGGATAAAGTAGGGAATTAGACAACTACTCTATCCAAAAAATTTCTAATTTAAATGCTTTGAGGACTTTTACGAAAAAATGAATAAATTTCCTAGTAAAAAGAAATATTATTTAGACTAAGTGTCATATTAAAATTATAGGACTGAAGAAATTTTGAGGATTTATATATCTATAGCAATACACTAATTTTCACGGTACTGATGATTAATGGAACACTGAGATGATATGTGATCCTCTTTCACCACACTCGCAATACGGGTCATTTCTCCTATTAATTTTGAATAGGTATTCTGGGTATAATGCATGTCCACTTCTCAGTCTTGTGATAGAGCGAACGAAATCTCGACTCAGTTTTACCTCTACTATAGTTTTGAACCAAGGGGTTTTCGGAGGGAAAGACTGAATAGAAAAATAATGTCGGCCTTTTTGTTTGTCTTCAAATAGTTTTTTCTACTTCTTATCAATATTCTCCCTGATATGGGGGATGATATCTGAGAAAACGCATAGAGAAGTGTCATAATAATATGGTAAGTCAGTAGCAGCTTTGGCCAATGAATCTACTTTCTCGTTACCTACAATAGGGCAGACCGGGGCTGGTTGGTACAAATTTCATGTTCGATTTTTTAAAAACTTTTCTATAAACCTTACTAACAATCGGACTGCGGGGGATGAAACCTATATCGATCGGCTAGGAAATTACTATATCATATAGATGCAAACGAAGCAGTGAAGGAGAAATATATCAATTTTCGTGACCTCTCATATGTACCAACAGACCCCGTAACCGGGGCATGTTGGTACACCTTATGGGGCTAGTTGGTACAGTCTGTACCTACTATAGGAATTCAACGTTACAAAAGAAAACAAATATTTTTCGAAAGTAAATTATATTCATTGGAAACACAAACAAGTAAGAAATTATCACTCTGAGTCGTGACAAACATAGTATAGTCCAGCGTCGCAACATTCTTCGTGTGACCACAGGTGGCATTGTATGCATTGAACCCACTTTTCTCGTGAAGCACTAATCGAATATCGTTCCAAGCATACCAAACAAATGGCATCTACATCCTCACTGCTATCACTGGAATGAGACATATTCTCCTTCTTTTTCTGTATACCTGTCTTCCTTGTGTTCTTTTCAGTCTTGCCTATAAAAACTCTTTTCTCAACTATCTTTGCTTTCTTACTAATGTCGCCTTTATTATTTTTCATTTTCGCACTTTTCTCTTTTTCCAACTCATCTTTAATGGGCGTATCCGTCAGAATTGCTGACTTTTTTTTTCTCCTGTTGGTTTTCTTGGATTTTCCAAATTCCAAAATCTTTAGACGTTTCTCTTAGAGATCGTTGATCTATCTTCACTGCTCTGACAGCTGTAAGCATAATATCAGGTTTCGCAATCCCCTATTAGATTTCTTCTTGTAATTTCGCATGATGGATCTATAATAAATGAATAATTAAATCCGCTGCCTTTCGTTTCTCTATCGCAATTCGGCATCGGGGTAGGATGGTACAAGTATCTACTTACCTCGGAAGGAATGTACCAACTAGCCCCAACGCCATTTTCAAATTCTACAATATGATCATTCTTGGCAGAATAGGTTATATGTTCCTGTAAATATATGAAAATGAAGCAATTTGCATATTCATTGAAAACCTGATATAATTGAACACAGAACCCTGTACATGAAATATATTCTGCAAAGTTTTAGATAAATGAAAATATTTACCTGTCAATGACAGAAACACAAAATATGCACTAACTCAAGAACTAACAAACACCTATGGCGGCAACTGCACAATGATTAGTATTTGGATTAGAGGGACACACTGATGCGATTATGGCGCCGTCTGTTGCATAACAGAGAAACTATTCGACATGTACCAACATACCCCTGTATTCAACTAGCCCCGGTCTCCCCTACCTGAATTTTCCATCCGCCGCCATTTTAACGGATCTTTCTTGTTTTGTCGTAGTTTTTGAAAATTGGCTCTACTCCATTGCTCCTGCAGATTGAGTAAGAGGGTTGAAACTTGGAACGTGTATTGAATTCGTGTTGAAATATGATCCTTTGTAGGTTTCAACTCTTTTCTTCAACCGCGCTGCACTTCGTGGAGACTATTCCGTTCAAATCGCATCTCGACCTGCTTCGCTACCAGTAGGTACGCGATGCAATTCGCGAATTTTTAATATATTTTTGTTAATAGAAGAAATTCATTCATAATTTTTATTAGAGGTTTGCTATTACAGAGTGGTTCTTCAGTATGTGAAAAACTTCGTGAATTGGCTTTTCTAAAATAAATTTTCAAATTTTTATATCGTTTTCCAATCAAACAGTGGTTCTGAAAACTATAATTCATTCGAATCGCTTCTCGACGCGATGCACTTCATGCGGTAGATACGGCCAAACTGACGGTGCTCTGGTATGTCTCAGCACGAATGCAAATAATTCCGTATAAGCTAATTTTCTTCAGATATATGGAAAAACTGAAACTGAAAATAAGAAAATCCCACAAATGATTGTGTAGTAATTATTCTAGAAATCAAGGATGAGTCATAAATACGACTCAAATCCTTGAGTATATAATAAACTCAGCACGGCCCGTTTAAAGCCTCAGTTGG
>JARQZK010000148.1:12500-15000 GCA_030704885.1 Cynegetis impunctata
ATTTTTTTACCTGTGATCCGGTTTAGGCAAGGATGTCTCTCAGTAATGTATTGAAACCGCGGTTTTGTTTTCTGTTACGCTGCACCAAATTGTTTAATTCAGGGGTAGGTTTTTTTTGTTTTTATCAAAACTTTATTCCTCATAACTTAGGGCAACTAAAGTTATGGGATAACAAATATCCACTAAGTCACCATTGAAATTTTTGAAATTAATTTCAGTAATCAAACTGATATTAAAACAATACGCGTAACGCGAGCTGATTCCGGCATCGCATTATTCAGACAGTAACGAATTAGGATTCATACTACGATTCAAATCAACGACTTTACTCGATGTCAGGGAGATTCTATAGTTGTGATGGTCGACATTTTTATAAGACTGCGACTTTAATCGGTGTTGCCATGTACATGTGTTTTGGTTTTTCTATTTCAATGAAGTATTCTATTCGGAGTATTTTGTTTTTGAGTGGTGTGAGTTTGCTTTTCTGTGGCAGGCATAATGAACGTTGAGAATATACCTTTCTAAGCTTTCCGCAGCGTTGCCGACAAATCTTGAAATGAATGAAATGCAGTAAATGTAAATACCGTTCTATCTTAATTAATAATTATATTATATAATGTAGGTTTGCAAAGGACGGTAGGTGCATAAAATAATAATGATTTTGATAAATATGAATATGCTGAATGCTGACTATTCAATATAAATATATATATTAGTGATAAACGGAATATTATTGAGGAGGCTTAGCCTCCTTAGCCTCCTTTGACTAGCCGCCCCTGATATATATATATATATATAAGTATATATATATATATATATAAATAAATATATATATATAATATATAGAATATATATATATATATATATGTATTTATATATATTTATATATATATATATCATATATATATATATATATATATATATATGTATTTATATATATATATATATATATATATATATATATATATATATATATATTAATATAAATTATCTATTTTATTATGAATATAATTTTTCAATTGCAACAATTAATGTCTTTTCATTTTACTATATCGATAAGATTATATTTATACCATACTTAATAGACTTTTTAATTTCTCAGGGAAGGTTCTCTTAAAAATTTTTTAAAAATTAACTACTTTTTATAATTCAACTTTAATATTGATATCTTGAATAAACTCAAGATTCAAAATTTTTAACAATAATTTATTAGCAAAATTCATCAATATTTATCAACAACTATTCAACTACAAATAACAACAATTCAAATTCAAACCACAACAATTCATCTTCTAATAACAATTCTATTTCTTTAATATTAGTAAGAATTTATTTATGGTACCTTTATATTTTACCAAAAACCTTTTTCAAAATTGACAGTTGTTCTCTTCAATATGGGATCCAATGTTCAGTATTCAGTAGTTTAAATATATCTGCTACGAGGCCTCGGTAGACCAGCGGTAAGGTGAACCGCCTTATACCGTTTATAAACCGAGGATTGTGGGTTCGAGTCCCACCTCGCTCTTGGGTGTTTGTGTATGTCCGGAATTTAGTGTTTATATATGATTAAAAATTGTTGGGTAATGTTCATAGTTTGCAAGACCATTGGCCGTTCGGAACCGGCGTTAAACTGTAGGTCCCTCGAGTTAATAAATAATATCTTCTATGTATGATGACGTAATCCGAATATGGCTGATTCAGCTCTCTGTTTATGTACACATAACCATGAATATAAATATTCATGAACTTTTTATTGATATTATATTTATCAATATTACTTTATTCGCTTCTAGGTATTTATGATTTTAATACTTGCACTTTTAACTACTTTTCTTTAAATTTTATACTTTTCAGGTTACTTTCATTTAATATTTTCTATAAACAATATGGTGAATCTGAACAAATGAAAATCGGCTATCAACTAACAATTATACTGCCTCAGATACAAAATCAGAACTGCCTCCGGAAATGTGATGCACCTAGTTATAGACACTCTTTTATTTTAACAAATTCGCATTAGCTGATTGGTAATGTTCTACTGGAAAATTCTGGACTTATTTTGATTCAATATATAATATATTAAATATTATTGTAACAGGTAATTTGTGTATTTTAATACCATTAAATTTAAAAAAATATTCAATAATTTTGGAAATCTATTTATTCATTGATAACTGTTTCTTTCTCCAATTTTAAAATTTTTTGTATTCAACACTTCAACTTGACTAATTTTTAAACTGTATTGATATTTTAATTATAATTTTTCAAAATTTGGAATAAAAACATATATCCTGACTCAAATAATTCAGTTATTCTTAACTACTTCATATTTTGATCAATCTGTACTAAAAATATCAACTTTCTATCCATTAATTTAGTTATTATTCACATTTCTATCTTTCAGACTTTGTATGCTAACTTGAAATTCTCTTTCGTTATATTATTCTGTAACAATTTTATACTTGAAATAATTAATTCAATCATTCTATTACATTTGTGT